>DWIB01000285.1:0-11153 GCA_018248155.1 Cressida cressida
AACTGGGTCTAGAAAGCGAAATACCGAATGCACCCACATTCCACACACCTAGCCTAAAATACAAGTATTAATTTATTAACTTTCTCAACCATTTTCACAATATAATGTATATATAATGGCAACAAGTTGTTTGTTTTTATAGACAGTCTAATAAGTTGTAGATTGTTAAACATACTTGTCTCAAATTCCTGTCCTCATATATTAACAATGGAATAAAACAAAACTGTTTTGACTACAGATTTATGTATTATGGGTATTATCAAGCAGAGAGAGGGTGAGATGGAAATACTGTTATCAACCAAGCTCTACAGCATGTGGTCATGTAATCAAACCAGATATAACTGTACAATAAATTTATATTGCAGTGCATTATCACTAGGCAGGTCAACAGAGGTAATAAATATGGGAGGTATGGGAGGCCTCGCGGTGGTACCGGAAGAACCAGTAAGAGTAGTGACACCACCACCAGGAAAGCAAAGAGTTACGTTCAATGAAGAAATTATTAATTTAGGTATGCATCTACTTATTTTCTACAATGTGCCATAAAATTTTCAGAAATATGCAAAGACAGTAATTATTTAAATACATATATCTCAATGTCTCAACTCAAATGTCATTGCATATGCAAGCAAATGGGCTCGCCACAGGGTTTGCTATCACCAGTTGCTAATGAAGAAAGAGATGTTCTAAAGTCGCTTATTTATCGATGACTAATGATTGTTTTTAATTATGTTGACGTAGGACTATTACTTAAAATTACATTCTGTAATTTTTCTAAAAGATACAGGAAGACACAAATTTCATCGGTAAATATTTTCAGATAGTGATGAAGATGTGCCTATAAATGTGCAGACCTGTTCACCTCATCACAACTGTTATAGTAAGTACAGTTAACACAATTCATAGGGCATATGTATGTCTGTGTATATGTATATAGTTTTAATGGTTTATTCTGTGAAGGGACCAGAAAGCAAAATGTTCACTTAATACATGAGTCTGTGAGTGGTATATGATTACATCACTTTGTTTTTGTAGTTCTGATACATAAGACATAAAAATCTCATTGGCCAACTCAATTCTTAGTTATCAGAGGCTTTCATAATGGGACATAGTAATGTTTCAACATTACTATTTTACAGAAGACACTGCACAGGCAATAAATGTGATTTGTTTAATTAACATAATTGTACTTATGGACCGATACTGAGATGATAGTTTTTTTAACTAAAATAAGCTAGTGCTTAACCATTATCCCACCCTGTGGAAAATGGAGAAGTAATCTGGGTGGAAATGCGCAATAGTTTATCATAAATTCACTCGTCTCTTGAAGACTCTACCGTCATAGCTGGACGGAAACACTGACGCCGGCAAACTGTTCCATACCCTCGCTGTTCGTATTATAAAGGACTATGCGAAGGTCATAAAATTATCAAATTAGATGTTGTCTTTTATTAAATGAACTTTAAAAGCATATATTTCTAAAATTAAGTTTTTACAGGAGAGTGCAAAACGCCGCCGTGCATTCTCAAAAATATAGCGAGGGATGCTGAGAAAAAATTAAATGAAATAATGGACCTCACACAACGAGAGAAAATGTACGCCCCTGATGTGGTAAATATTGCTCACCATTATTATCAGACGATGACTAAAAAAGATCTATCAAAATATGAGAAATAAGTCTGACGTAAATCTTAACCGCAAGTTTATGTATACTTATTTTGAAAAGAATATAAGTAATGTTGTTGCGCTTCAAGACCAGATTGAGGTTCCAGCTTGAAGGACTAAATGGTTATGCAATTTGAAAGACCATAAATACGGACGCCATTTAAGCGATAATTTGCGAAATAATTTACGACTGACTAATTTGGTGATTGTAACTGAAGGACACAGAACTGCCGGAGGAGCAAGATAAGGCGGCAGTTCTGTAATAAGGAAAGTAGACACAATACCTTATTTAGTTTCTTCCTCAGGCTTTTACCGCTGATATCGATGCAACCAACTAACTATTTGTTCTTATATAAGCGACGACACGTGCGCTGGTCAATCGCCATTTTTTTCTTTTGTTGAAGCATCGAGCGAATGTCTCCTTTGTACTGTCTCCTCGGCGCAGACTGTACAAAGGATGCCTAGCCTGTCTGGTGAGGAATAGGAACGGAATGGTTTGTCAACCAACCAAACATTGAAAGTCAAATTGAATTTCGAAATATAAGTTTATTTTTAATTTTAAATCTAACACAGCGCAACCATAATGTAAGTAATATAATGATGAATCAAAATCAATGGTGATTACTGCTGTGGCTGATACATTATATTTTTACCTAATTGGATTTTCACCACAAATTTTTAGTAAAATATGTCATAAATAAAAATAAATACTGCTATCTGCTGTCAGTAACACACTGCTGGATGACTGCCCTTAAAATAGTTTTATTCAATGCCAAAAAGTCATTTTAAAAGTTTCATATATAAGATAAATGCATATAAAATATTATTTAATATTCACCCCTGTTCATTCCACTAACAATCACTGAACATTATTAAAGGTGGAATTAATGGAGAAATTGGAGAAAAGTGCCTGCATAATTTCTAAACTTGAGGAGGAAATAGAATCACTGAATAAATGTAATGAAGAAACCCAAACAAAAATGAAAGATTTGTTAGAAAAAATCAACGAGAAGGAACATGAGATCAGAAATCTCGGGTCTAGCAAGGTTAGTACATAGTAATATGTGATATATATTTAAGCAATTATTGGACATAATTTTTGGAAGTACATTGTTGCACTGTTTTTGATTTTGCTTTTGCAAAAGCAAAATCCTACATCCAATTTACAAAAGGATAGTTTCGGAGCTATACCTCCTGTTGTGCACATATAAGATACGCGATAATAATTTGAATGTGCTAGAGAAATCTTTATTTTCATTTTAAATGGATATACTTTATTAAATTTCAATGTAATATAGCCGATTTATACTTTTAATACTTCACAGCGTGAATTAGAAATCAAATGCGAAAACTACAACACAAAACTAACTGATTGGGAGGTCACATACGATACTTTGAAGAAAAAGGCTAAAATCAGAGAGGAAGAACTGCTTTCGCGTCTTGAAGAATTATCTAAAGTAAAGAAAGATGTCAACAGTAAGTAAAACAATGTTTTATGGAGTATTTATTATTGAATATAACTGACATAAAAAAAAACCTATGCGCTCTCTAGGGTTAATCAGAAATATTCTTCTTCTTCTCTAAAACATAGGCATGGCAAGTAAGTTATTTCAAAATTCAATAAGAAGGAAAATTCGTAAATTTTGGTTCAAAATTTAACTTTGTTAAATTACATACTGTTCTTGTCTAGAATCTTTGCCAATTAAAGGTAGAAATCTAAATAATTTAAAAAGGAACTATCTTCAATAGGACCATGTTAATAAAAAAATAAATGTAAAGTCCAACTATACACAATGTCAGCTATCACTTAGTTGGCAACCTATTATATTATTTAATTTGTATCACTCCAAAGGTGCCAATAGTATTAACCAGTAATGGATACAAATATTAGACTAATATTGTAATAAATTAGAAGCTTTAATGGTTGGTACCTTGCTGCAAGTCACAAATTTAATAAACATCTCATGGTTTGGCATGTTCATTTAAAAACAATGGTTAATTATTTTAATCAAATAAAATGCAACTATAATGTATATTATTATTGTTTTAAACCAACTGTGTGACAAGATGAGTGAGACTTTCACTTGCTGGTAAACGACATGCCTCGCCCATAACAATGTGGCGCTAGTTAGAATGGTATACACAGCATCACATTGCGCTCGGCGGCTCGGAACATGTGATACAGAATCCCGCTACAGTACAAAAAACAGTTATGTTTGGACACTACTATTTGGCAACAGAAACAGGAGCTGCGGTGGTATCTAAATAGACGATCTCCGACAATAGAGATCTACCACTACTACATTATCACACATCATATCCCTGTAATTTAAATACATTCACAAAGTGTGTTATTTGAATGTTTAATAAACTATAAAATATTTTCAGATAAATTTGCAGATACATCAGAAATTAAGATTGAAACAAGTAATTTGTCAATTGGCAAACATGAGCATATTGTGTGTCCCTCAAGTTCAAATATTGATAGTACACCTCAAAATATCCAAGAACTAATCTTAGACCTTAAAGAACAAATAAATATAAGAGATAAGACTATATTAGAATTAGAAAGTAACATAGAAACTCAAAAACAAAAGATTTTCTCTTTAGAAAATAAGAGACAAGAAATTGAAAATTTATCAGATTCTTATAAAGAAAAGTTATTACATTCCGAGGCCGAGAACATTTTGCAAAATTCTACTATTGATACTTTATATAGTATAATAGAAATTAATATCAGTCAAGAATTACAAAAAGTAATAACACAAGATGAGAGCGTATCTAAATTGGATGGCGCCGAAACAGAAAATTTGATTATTAATGATGAAAAAATTATTGCTAATAATGAAAACATAAAAAACATTATTCTATCGTTGCAAAATATTCTAAAAAAAAAAAATTACGAAATTGAAATCTTAAAATCTAAAATTCAAAATAATGTCGAAAATAATAATGATTCAGTGAGGAATAATGTATCCAGAACTGAAATAGAAGAATTACATTCAAAAATTATAACATTAACAAAACAATCACAAGACCATCAAAGAGAAAATGAAAACTTGTTATTGGAAAGAAAGAGCTTCTTGGATTCTTTGGAAGAACTGAATAATAGATTCTCAGAATGCACAGCAGAGAGCTCAGAGTTGATTGAAAATATTAAGAGCTATGAAAGTGATTTTACACGTTTGAATGTAATGGAACCAGTTTTGGATAACAGTATAAATAGAATGAAGTCCTTTGAAAATAAATTGATTTCAGAAAATATGGAATTCAATACAATGCGTGCAGAAATGTCTAATAAATATTCGAATGTAGAATCTTCAGACAAAAATACGGAAATAACAGGAAATGCGGAACCACTGGCAAACAATACTGGATTAATATCAAAAAATACAGAACAGATTACAAACAATACAGGATTAACATCAAACAATGCAGAATTGACTGCGAAAAACGTAGAATTGTTAGAAAAGGATGACAATATAACAACAGAGCATATGGAGTTTCAAGAAACACTTCAAGAATGTGTGAAGAAATTATGTAATTTACAACACAGCTTGGAGTGTAAAGATAATGAAAAACAGCCGATAATCGAAAATGTAATAACAAATGATATCCTTTGTATTAATAATTTGAAGGAGGTTATTTTCAAGTTGCAAGATATTTTGTCAATATTCCCAAGAGAAAATATTGATAATCCAAATCTTGATGGTTGCAGTTTAATAGATCTTTTTAAGAGCATTAATAACAAACTAGATGTGTTGCAGCGCTACTCAACTGATATAGTAAGTCAAAATAATCATTTTGAAAGGCAGAATAATCAATTATCTTCTAACTTAACCAACGCCGGAAAACAGCTTATTACACAAATAAATTCGATTTACCATCAAATCCAAGAATTACAAAGTGTAACAAACGAAATAATACCGAGAGCAGGTGAACATGATGATGATCATCAACTTAAACAACAGGTGCAACAAGTTACAACATTTGAAGATCCAATAATTTTCCTAGAAGAAATAAATGTTTTGATTGCCCATTTCCGACAGAATATAGAAAAGTTTAAATTAGAATTTATTTCAAAAATTGGGGACTTATCTCATGCAACGAAAGCAAAAGATTCAGAAATTAATGAATTTATTACAGAGAAGCACAATTTGCAGGTGCAATTAAACATTGCATCTCAGAAAATTTGTTCCGCAGTCGAAGAATGCAATGCAATTAAAACTGAAAATGATGTAATGTATACTAACATATTAAACAATATTTTGAAAATGGCTCAAGTCATGAATTTAAAAGATTTAGTTTCTGAACTCGAAAATGTTGATAAAAAAATATATAGTAGTAATAAAGTTATATCTATGATGGACAAAATTGTCTCCCAATATCTTACATTAAGAACGATTGAACAGAATTCAATAATAAAGGAACAATGTGTAGAAAGCAGCGATGTACCAACAGACATAAGTGAATTAAAAAGAGATACGTGCGTCAGTAAAAATTTGAAAATCGGCACTGAATTATTAACCGAATTGAAAGAAGAACTAAAAGTTAAGACAGAAGAAATTGATTCAATGAAAAGAAAAGTACTGGAGTGGAAAGATAAGTTCAAAGATTTTGAAATTGTTATGAAGAAACAACAACATGATATGCTGGTGGAAAATAATAAATTAAAGGAAAAATTTATGCAATACGAAAATACACAAAAAGCAATACAGAGTTGTTCTTCTGATAGTCAAGATTTAAAAGTCATGTTTAATATGAAAGCATTGGTCACTGAAATTCCCACAACTAGCCTTCCAATGAGTTTGTTAACAATCAGCAGCAATAAAATTTTAGAAATGATGGGCCAAGGAAGTGAAACAGGTTCTCAATCCATAACCTCTATTAGTTCCAGATCAAACGTAGATCAAGAAAGTTTGGAATACCTAGTCAAATGTTGTGAATGCAATAAATTAAAAGCAGAACTTAATATAATGCAAAACGAAAATTGTTTACTTTTAAACCAGTGTAAAGAATTGCAATTGATGAATAAAACATTAATGAGAGAGGTTCAAGACGCCTCTGCAGAGATAAAAAGTCTTCTGGAATTTTCTAATGATTTGCAAAAGAAAATTTACCACCATAAAACAAATCTCTCGACTTTGACTGCTATGACATATGCTGAAAATAAATCTTTGAGTTCACAGGTGAAATTTTTCCAACACCACCATACGCGATTTCATACAGTATGTCAAAGAGACATACCAGAACTGAAAAAACAATTACTAGAACTCATAGATTTATTGAAAGATGATGATTCAGAATACAAAGTGATTGATGGCGCCTGTTTGTCAACTTCTTTAGAAAATAATTCAATCTTGAATAGCTTAAAAAATGAATCAATGTTAGATGGAGATCTGTTAATGTTAGACACTAATATAACTTTAGCAACCTCAGCGAACAATACTCTAACGAGTCCCAATCAAACTGCTTGTTTTGAGTCATCACAAATACGTGTGTACAGTAATACAGAATGTCAAACTTCTGTTTGCTGCTCAAATGATTCTCTCTTTCCTCACGAACTGTGCGCATATCACGCAGAAAAATTTAAGTCTTTAGAAAACGAAAATGAAAAAATTAAACACTTGATTCAAATCAAAGAAACCAAAGAATTTGATCCAAGTTCCATTGAAGAAGACTTAAAGGTCAACAGTAATGAAAGTAATACTTGTAATAATTGTAAAGTTCAAGATGAATACTGTCAAACGCTAATTAAAGAATTAGATGTAATTAATCATAAAATGTCAGATATTTTAAGTCAAAAAGATGCCATGGAGAAAAAATATAACGATCTTACTCTGGAGGTCCCATCAATAGAAGCGTTACTGAGAAAATTACGTAATTTTGAAAGAGAACTTGAAAATAAGAATAGGGATATAGAAAAGCTCGGGAAGACCTTAAAAATGACAAAAGAACAACTTAAAAGCGTCCAAGAAGAAAATGATAATTTATCGACACAAGTTATAGAATCTATAACAGAAGTGGATTATCTCAAGTCAGAGCTGGATACTATTAAAAAAAGTAATTTAGAAAATGATATAAGTGACAAACATAAAGTATGTCAAGAGTGTGTTAGCAAAGATGAACTTCTAAAAGTTTTTCAAAACAAATATCCAAATGCACATTCACTTATAAATAGAAGTTACAGTGATTCTGATAGCTCATCTAGATATCACAAAATTTGTACTTTACAAAATGAGATAGATGCAGGTAGAGAAGACTGCAATGAGCTAAAGGAAGAAGTAGCTACTATTAAAAATCATTTAGAAAGCAGTAATTTATCAATTGACCAGGCAATGGATTTGGATAAAAGTATTGGCTCATCCAATAATATTAATTCACAAACAGATAAATCATTTGTACCAAAAATATGTGAAGAAAATTTTTCAGACATATACACTCTGGATAAATCAGATTGCATTAAGTATTATATTGAAATAGTTGGAGAAGGAAAAAGTAATATTCACGGAGATACAAAAATTATTGAGGTTATGAAAATGTTATATTCGGAGTTGATGATAAAACATGAGAATGAAATTGAAAACTTAGTTAATAAATTAAGAAGTTATGAAGATTCTAATCTAGAACTGCAAGAAAAGTTAAGTAGCATTACAAGGGAAACAGAGAAAGGTAATGATAACATTAAAAAAATTGAAACAACATTATCTGAGTTAAAAAACAATATTAACATTTTAAACAATGCAACTTCCATTATAAGTAAAGGAGATAGTAGTAAAGCCATTGATTTGTTTAAAACTAAAATCTTAAAGTTACTTGATGTCGAATTTTCTATGAATAGTCTTCCATTATTTGAAACCATTTATGAGAAAAATGTTGGTAACATCAATGAAGCAACGGTTAATTGCGAAAAACTGAAAGAACGTTTGTGTTCATTGTCAAATGAACTTGAAACAGCAAATAATAATTTGCTACAACAGAGGGAACTTTTAACTGTTAAAGAAAATGAATGCAATTTGCTCATAGCGCAGAAAGCAAAGATTCATGAAATAAGTGAAACTGTAACAATGGATTTGGTCAAAAAGGAGAAAGATTTTTCAGCTGCCATTACAGAAGGCTATCGAAAACTTGTCGAAGAGAATATTTTAGTAGCCGACGACTTCGATTTAACATTACCTCCTATTAAAAATCTACATCTCTTATTTAAACGCCTAGTTAATCAAAGCAATTTAAAATCAACATTTGATAAAGATGAAAAAATTGAGATTCTTGAACAGGATATAATAAATAACAAATCACTTGTAGAGCAAAGAAATAAAGAGCTGCACATTCTGTCAGAACAATTAGAATCTTTCAAAAGACTAAATTTAGATCTTAATGCACAACTTTCTAAACAAGATGAAAAACTTTTAGAACAAAAATCGTCACTAGAGGAAATTAATGCCATTTATAACAAAATGGTAGAAGAAAACGTTCTCAACAATTCACTCGTTCAAAATCTGACTGAGGAGGTTGAAATGTTGAAAGAGTTCATTTTGAAAAAGGACATGATAAATAAAAATTTGGAAGAGAAATTAAATCAAATGTGTACTGAAATGGATGACCTTAAACTTTTTAATGATTGTTTATGTAAGGAGAAAGAATCGATGGCGATAGAATTAGAAAAATCCAGAGAAACTGTCAAACAAAACAAAATTACCCTAGACCAAATGGAATCTAACATTGAGACACTGAAGGAGTCTTTAAAAGTTAAGGAAGAAGTCATCAACACTTTGCAAATTGAATTGAAATCCTTATCTATAAAAAATAGTCAGTTAAAAGAGGAATTACATGAAAAATGCAAAGAATTGGTGCGATTTGAATCTAACATAAAAACACACGAGACTACGGCCGCTATACAAGCAAAAATGATTTCAAGGTATATATTTCCTTTTCGTATATTCCGCCATTCACCAATTGGTAACTAATTACAGAATATGGCACTGGTTAGGATAATAAACTGCACCATGTTATTTATACTTCTCTAAACCAGTCTGGCAACTCTACATACTGTTATCATAATTCTTACATTTAATCCACAGGCTTAAAAAACAAAATGAAGAAGACAACAATGTTATTGGAGAAAAAGAGAAGCAGCTGCATGAAGTAAATCAGAAATGCAGCGCTCTCCAAAATGAATCGCTAGAATTGAAAGATTGCATCATCAGATTAAGGCAGGAAATAGATACACTTATAAGTGTGAAACACTCTCTGGAGGTAAAAGTTATATACTAGTTTGATTATAATTGATCATCAACGTTATTGTAATTTTACTTATCATAGATGAAAGGTTTTGCTTGTCACCTCTCTTCGCAGAATTAAAACAAATATTACATTACACAATTTTACAGGACAAAATTTCATGTTTGGAGATCGATCAAGACAGTAATCGCAAATCGCGCTCGTCGATAGAGAACGTAATGGATGTATCCCGACGGCGACGACAAAGCATTCACGATTCTACAAGAATTTTTGTTGATAAACAAGGTCAGTCAATGTGGCTGTTGACGGTAAAGCATAGTAACTAGGAATACTATAGTTTCCATGTTGCCATCTGATAACAAGAACGCCGTTCTGGTAGCAAATTAAAAATTTGGAAATTGTTGCGGCAAAAGCGAGTTCAAAAATGGGGTCAAAATATTGGAGAGTTTGGTTAATCGGTCCACCACAACAGGTCATTTTGTAATTGAACAAAGGAATAACTAAGTATTGTTAAATTACTCTACAATCTTACACATATGGTATTGAAATATGAAATGGGATAATATTGATAGGCTACAGTGCCCTTATTCAGAATCTTATTCGCTGTAAATTTATGGGATAGTCTTTTATGTCTAAAATTTATAATAATATTTTAGGTTTGAAATGACAAAGTATTGATCACAAATTAACATCGTGTAAACATTATTCCAACAGCGCCAGTTGGTATAGAGACTATTAAAAAAAAACTTTGCCTTTTAGACAACAGCAAAACGGATTATATGATAGAGTGCCGTTCTTCTAAACTGGATGATGTTTCAATGGACGTAGATGAAAACAGTTCCTGTCTGGGCACCCCTGTCAGGCACAGCAAAGGGTATTTAATTTTTTAGTACATTCGCATAAATCCATTAGTACCATGTTGTAAGAGTGCAGAATTGCTTACTTGTGATTTCTGGAGGTAGGTCTCGGTTGCTGGCTTATTATCAACTTACAAGTTTATAATCATTTTTTGACTACTGCACCTTTTTATTTAATCTTAACCTTGTTTTCATATAAAATACAAATTGTTTGAATGAAGAAGTAGTTGAACGGAATATATAATAAAATGGAAACTTGTTCAGAATTTGTTTTGTTTAAACTGAGGCTGTAAGTTCTCTGTAGAGCTCGATTTTCTCCTTTAGAGTAAAGGCTTCTTGTATCGGCTCTAGAAACATGGGGAGAATATATGTTATTATTTTAATATAAAT
>DWIB01000286.1:0-11103 GCA_018248155.1 Cressida cressida
TTTTTTTTAATTCTACGGCCCCCCCCCCCCCATACCCCCCGTATTTGGGCGGCCGGGGCCTTTTGGTATAACTCCCCCGCCCGCGCCCCCCCCCCCCGGCCCCCCCCCCCCCCCCCGTTCCCCGCGGCGTCACGTCTCATCCTCCCGGTTCTCGGTCCCGCAGTAGTGGAGCGCGGCTCGTGCAGTGAGGTTGTGGTGTGCGGCGGCTGCGAGCACGTGGCAGCCAATGACCGGATGAACTGCAGTGTGTCTTTAGCTAACGCCTAGTAAACATTTCGGTTGCGAAGCAGGCGGGCAGCGCCGACGTCCGACGCCGCAGGAGTAGGTAAGGATAAGGGAACAGTTATAACGTAACTCGCACGTTTGCATCGGACACGGCGCGAGTGGGCCCGAGCTGATTGTACTGTTGCGCGTGTGCCTCCACCCGACGGGAATCGTGTTTCTCCGTTTAGTTTAATACATGTAATGTGTGATAATTAGCTTGACCGCAACATTTATTGCAAAAGATGCAGTGAGCGTAGGTATCGAGAAGCACTTTACATTCGCGCCTCATTGCAAGCCCGGATGCAAGGTGGACGCATTATTGAGGCACTCGATGAATGTAATTACTCCACATGGTACATGGTACGCGGACTCAAATCCGCGGTTAACTTTTGACATTGCGTCAAAATTTCTAAGCAATGGTAACGTACGTGCGGGCGCTACTCTTGCAATATTCAAAAATAAGCTATTGCGTCCGCGGCGGTGTGTGTGTGTGTATGTGTGTGTTTGTGTTTACGCGCGCACGCGTACAGTGTGTGATGGCATTCACTTGTACATGTGAGTGGACGCGCTCCGGCGAGTGCGGGATCGAGAGGCCGCGAGGTACGAGTAGGAGCGTTTGATAACGTCGGCTCTGTGCGGCGGCCGCTCGAGCTGAAGGAGGAAGCTCTCCTTATATATAAGACAGTTTTTCTCCTGTTTAAATAGCGATTCTGCCTTATTGAAACATGTTATGGTTATAGGTATGGTTACTACCATACTTTGCACTACTGCAATACTTTGCAGCCTAAACGTGAAAAACAAACGTACTTTTGGAACAACACTCGACACACGACAAGCACTGTTTCAATGTCCGCATATATATACACATATATATGTGTCTCTTTCATAAAACTCCTCTGGTACAAGATATTTATTTGCAGAACAAGAGTGCGACGAGTGAACATTTGTATTTGATTTCCCGCACACTGTTGCGGCTTGCGGAAGAGTGAATGAAGCAACAAGTGCTGTCGCTCTACTTATTCCTCAACTTCTTTTGTTGATTTATTGTAAATCAGTGTTGTGTGTAATTGTGCGGTATGATGGTAATGCTTCGGAAGACCGTAACGGTCGTCGCGTTGCGCGCCGTCTCGCTGTTTATTGCGCTCGTTACTGACTGCATCATCTTTTCGCTGACGAAACTCCGGGACCCAGGATCTTGTCTTCCTTGGCAACATCCGTTACGACTGGCTCGATCTGGTTCGACTAATTTACGAGCACGCGGCGGGGCAACAGTCTACTGCTTTTTAATGTGTACAGCGTGTAGTGCGTGTACCGCTCGTATAGCGTGTAACTACTGTGTAAACTGGTTGACGTGTGTTGTCTGTCGCGGCAGAGGGGCGCCGGTGCCATGGAGTGCGGCGTGGCGAGGGCGGCGGCGGCGGCGGGGGCGGGAGCGTATGCCGCGCGCCCCGCTCACCCCCCGCCCGCGCGCCCGCCTACCGAGCGGTCGCCGGCTAAGGCCGGACTGCACGTCAATTTCAGCGACAAGGGCGAGGTTCGTTTGAAACTTTTTTATGGTCGCTGCGTCACTGCAGGCCTGTTGCATGCTTCTTTCTGGTTGTCTCTCTTCTGCAGCTCTGTACACTATCATTAACCGAGCACATTGTTCACTGTTACTGTGTTAGTATTTTAGTTTTAAGTAACGCGTGTCGTGAACTAGGTAAAGGAGCGCCGGGAGAAATTCCTGACGGCGAAGTATGGCACCCATCAGATGGCGCTCATCCGCAAGAGGCTCGCGGTCGAGATGTGGCTCTACGACGAGCTACAGAAGCTGTACGAGGCGCCCGTGAGTAGTTTTGCGGTAGACACTGTCGTCACCGTTGTCACCGCGCGTTAACATTAACGGCCGCTTGGTGCGCGTCGCAGGAGAGCGGCGGGGCGGCAGGGGCTGCGGGCGCGGCGGGGGCGAGCTGCTCGCAGGAGGTCGAGGTGGACATCGACGAACTTCTCGACATGGACAGCGAGGAGCTGCGCCGCCGCCACCTCGCGGTACGCACGCGCGCGCACACACACACACACACACACACACACGCGGGCGACACATCATTGACCATCTACATTTTGTCTTTTTCCTTCTTAGATACTCTTTTTTCCTATCTCAAATAAATGGTTACAAACCTCGGAAGCAATTGTAAGTAGATTTCGTAGAGCGTTCGAGCCAACATAAATATCATCTCTCTCTAAATGTACACCTTCCATGACTGCCCTGATCTTACAAAAGAACCAGTCTTTGTATCTCCGGATAGCATCTTCTATGGTGGTACGAGGATACAACCAAATATTTCGGCGTCGACTAAACCTAGGGTCTGCAATTGTCACTGCCCTGGTTGTTTGACGAGGAATTTTTTCCCTTAAATCATGCCACTCTGATAAATCGATTTTCTAGGAAGCAATGATATATCTTCGTTTTAAAACAAATGTATTCTTCATGCAAACTGAGATGCGGGGCCTAAATATTGACTCAAAACCACAAGAATAAACAAATATTTGCGCACTGCAACAATGCATTGCCAGTTCCAGTTCAATTAATCTACTCACAGTTGTGTAATGAACATACTTCATCTACTAATTTGAGTATAGGGATTACTTTGGTGTAGTTAAATTTGGGATAAGTCACGTGGTTCTCGACACATAAGGGTTACGTCCAGGCGGAATCGGAAGGTACCATATATTTCATTTACGATGTAAACACTTGAATAGGTGGCCGGTCACAGTCACAGTGGTATGTTGTCTCTGTGTGTATATTTGTATATTGTATTTATAAAATTCGTCCTTTGGTTTCAGACACTCCTCGCCGACGCCAAGAAGCCACAGAAGGATGTACACGTAAGCCACTGAGTTCCGCAGCGGCGGCCGTGTCTTGTCCGGTTCAGATTCACTCCGACCTAGAGATAAACGGTTAAGAATAACGCGCTTGAAGTGTGTGTGTGTGTGTGTGTGTATGTGTTAAACTGACGCAGCTGTGACACTCGCTCACTGTAGAGGTGACAAAGGGGGTTCTAATTTATACACTTAATTACTTTAATAATATCATATAATAAACGAATGCGAATGTTTATCTTGAAAGTGGCGTATGTCCGATTTCTCTTGTCCCCAAAAAATTTAATTCATTCAATCCAATCTAGTTACACGGACTTAGTTATATTTAAATTGTACCCAACTTGGGATTTTTTTATGAAATTAAACATGAACTAGTTATACATAAAAAAATCCATTAAATTAAGTGTGAATACTTTGACAAATGAACAAACAGCATTTTTTAAATAAACATTTCAAATGTTGATGTAGTTCGATCTGATTTATTGTCAAGCGATAGAACAGTTGGGAAAAGCTGTAGCTTCCGTTGGCGGCGACGCGTCCTGTGTGCAGAGTGCTGCACCTGAACTCATTTACTAATCAATCAAGATTCAATTTATAAAAATAATTGTTCCTTTTTTCACAGAAATTTATCAACGAATTGTTAGAAAAGGCGAAAACCTTGTAGATAACAATGGAACCAAATCTCAGTCGGTGCATGCAGCAGCACGGGCGGCACTCTCATTCATCCCAGCGAGTCACGTGAGCAGTTCTGCTGTGCCGCGTACGGACGCTCGGCAACGTATCGGCAACTAGTTTGTAAGACTACTCGTGTGTAGATATTAGGTAATGTCCTACTCCCCCTTCGCCTCTGCCTCCTCTTACAACCACATAGCGGCGCCGTCGAGCTGCGGGGCGGAGAGCGCAACAATTGATTGTAGGAGGCAGGAGCGCGTCCCCCGCAGCTCCTTGCCAATGTTCTCATCTATTGGAATGGCAACAATTGTTAGGATATTGCCGACGCGCACGGCCGCCAGCGCGACCATTGTAAATCGCAATATAACGACGCTAGTAAAAATAATTGTAATTTTTTTAAGAGGAATGCTCTTCGCGAGCAGAAATGCAGAAGCCGCTTACTCCCTCCTACTTTTTATACGGATATTATGTGGATGAAATTAGTCTCCGAGGGCCTAGTCAATTCTTCTGCCGTCGTGTGATAGAATGTTTTATAATAAATATTATAACCATAAGACGTTTTCTTTGTTCCCCTCACAAATTGCTATTGACTAGTAATATATAGTTTAAATGAGATGACTACGACTCTCCGCTTCCGTCCATGGTTCTCCAATTGTCTCCACCAAAAAGCAACTCGATGTGCATAGCAGATCAGGCTAAGTGAAGTTCTTTGAGAGAGGCTTGTGTCCAGAAATTGACTGCTGTGGGCTGATGGTGAGCTGCAAACTACTGCCATTCCCTTATTCAAATTTTGACAATGTGGTGGGCGGGGAAGCTGTTCAAATGTCGTCGGAAATAAAACTGGGCGAGTTAAGATTAAGTATTTACTGTTCAATAACATATTTGTACAGTAGATCGCACCCTGACGTGGTCATCAATTTATACAACTGGAATTAAGATTTCATTTGAACATTATGCACAGCACGCAAGGAGTGCAGCGCCTGTTACACTTGAACTCTGGAGGGGGAAAGCATTAAGCAAGTTTTTTGGAAAACTTCATTATAAATAAATACACTTTTTAGCGAATATGCATAAAAACGCGATATAAACTTTAAGTTCACAATCCCATATGGTTATTTTTAGATATTTGCTGTTCTCAATATCACATCTTATTTTGAGCCTCAATTGACTATTCTTTTCAATGCTAACTAGCCTTGAAATGAACATATTTAACCACTTTGCAAAATGGGTTGTGATAATTGCCATGTCTGATGACGTCGTGAGGGAAGCGTTTACACATTACTTTACTAAAATATTTCATAATAATACATACGTTTTTGGGAATAATTAGTCATTGAAAAAAAAAATGGAATTACAAGTTTCACTATTGATAAGATTAGAAGGGAGTGCACGGTGCCTGGTAGCAGTTATCCCTGCATAACAAGGTGGACGAAGTTCTCGTAGTTGATGTTACCCTGAGAGTCCTCCTGGCCTTGCAGCAATTGCTCTACCTGTATAAGATACATGAGCATGTGTATGTGTTACAATTAGTGTGCTGTAAGTAATTGCAGTTTATTTATTACCAATATTACCCAATACTCTACTACTAAAGTAATACTCTTACAACATTGCTTAATTTGGCATGATAAAATGTCAGTGTAAACCTTTGTTATCGCAGCTGACAGTCACCACTCTGCCTGCCAGAACCTGGTTTAAAGTCTTGTTACACACACCTATGATCTTTTGAGTAGTTTTCTGCCAGTTTTTTTGTATTACATCAACTGATAACGATGATTTAAAGTGAAACTTTATAATCATGACTATTTTACAAAGAAACAGCACAGCAGCCTGATATTTGAAAATAAAAAGCGATTTGACAAATGTTAATTCATAAAAGAAAATTTGAATATATGACAATGTATAAAGGTTTGGAGTAAAGATAAAAGTATTAGTATGTGTGAACCATAGATACATAAAAAGTCTCATATTGCTTGTCTTACACCATCAGCAATATCCACAAAAGTCCCATTGTTGATATAAAATATTGGCAGTCACTAACAGTCATAGACAGCATTTGTAATAGTGCTTTCATAGTTTGTTTAATTGATCAAACAAATTTAATTAATATGAAAGAAGCATCACTGAAAACTCCACATCAAAAGGCCATGTTTGGCTGCATGGCTGCATGTTGCACACCATGAAAGAACTAAAAATTAGTTAACCTATACTACCTCATCATCACCAAGCTTCTCTCCTAGAGTTGACAGCAGGTGGCGCAGCTCTGCAGAAGAGATGAACCCATTGCCATCCTTATCAAAATGACGCAAACCCTCTATAAAGTCGTTTGCTGTGTCACCACTGCGAGCTTTAGAGATAGCCTGCAACATACAAAAGATATAATACTCAGAATAAAGTAGGTCATTACTTTTGTGTTGACATTTATTTGCACTATCTGAGGTTGTCTCTAGTGCCATTGATCACTGCAACATCTGAACTTTTTCACAAGAAATTGGTTTTAAACAGATTTATTGTAAATATACTCAAAAGAGATATCAATGTTTAAGACATTAAATGAAAGCTTAATTTAATTGCCAAACATTTAATAATGCTACATGAATCTTTTAAGACATCAAAGAAAATAAACTTTAACCTGATAAATGGGCAAGAAAACTTCAAAAGATATTCTCTCATCAGGCTTAAGGTGTAGGGTGCATTTCTTAACATCAGACTCAGTCGGATTTTGGCCCAAAGCCCTTAGGGCGTCGCCGATTTGGGCTACGTGGATCTTGCCATCACCGCGAGAGTCGAACAGCTGAAACGCTTCCTGAAACTCTACAATAGACAGTGATGTTAGATGATAAACATTTCTCACTAATTCTATATTTTACACTAAGGTACCTTCTACTGAAGTTAATTTTAATTTAGTCGGGGCCTCGTACATGAACATGATGGAGGAGCGGCGTGCGGCGGAGCACTGCACGATACGCGAGGCCGACTACACTCGATCAGAATTACTTTAAAATACAAACCATATAAGGAAACTAGGGCGCTTGCAAAAGACGACGTTTTCGGTAATGTTGATTGACATGAGTCACAGTTGCACCGCGGCGCCTCGCTCGCGCTCCATCGCATTCGTGTTCCTCTCAGACTTACTATCTTTTAAGAAAACACCTCTGTTCTATATGAATAACAATGCACAATATGAACAGTGCATTTATTCTGCTGATGACTCACCTGCTAGTTGATCCTCCGAATAGCCCGCCTAAAACGAAAAGCATTTTGATATCAATACCAAACAAATATGTGAATATATCATTATTTTTTCGAGACCAATGTTTACCATATCTGTTGAAGTTCAAAATATTATTTCACTTAACAATAGAAAAAATTGACTTGACGACTGCCCCTGAAGTGTCAAACGCGACGGAGACGTCAATGAGCGAGACGGGCGCGCGCAGACTTCCGGCGAATGCTTACACTAATCACTTGTTTCATCTCCTCTGTTTGGTTTTTTTTTTTCAGAAATTCTCTATTGTTGAACAATTTTTATTTTATTTTTACCTCTTTTAGCAGTAACCCCCAACAACATAAAATTAATTTATTATTCAAAGTAAAAAAGTTTTCTGTATTTTTATAAGAATACTTGATATTGTTAACATGTGTACTTTATGGATGACCATCTAACTTTTTTGAAATAAAATACTTCGATGAGTATAATAAAGAGTTCAGTAATTTAACAGCTTCAGAAAACTCTTTAGTGTACCACTATTAAACCATTTTTTTAAAAAAAATCGTTTCCGGCTGACTGTCACAAGCTATTATAACTCTTAGGTTAATTTAATCAGAACCCAAATAAGAAATTGTGTACTTTTGTGTCTTAATTCCATGCAAGTTCACGGGCTACGGTGAGTGCCCTGAGGGAGGTCGTGTTCCGTTGGCTACTAGCTTTCTTTTTTGTTAAACAGAAGATAATCGTAATTTTCAAAAATAGGTTTAAAAATTTTTTACACTTTTATACAATGTTTTGGAATAAAAAGATTTTTATTAATAAAATGTATTATTTATACAAATGGCCATTTTTTATTTTCATTTAATTAATAAAACGCATTGAAGTTTTTGACATAAAATTTTGAACAATAGTGACAAATAAAATATTCAAAAGTATGTATTTATATCTTTTTAATCAATTATAATGAGTTAAAATTAACATTACATTATACTAAATTTGCAATAAAGGAAATTACTTCATATTACCCGTAAAATTATAATTTTGTTTCTGAACGCAAGTAGCGATTGATCTTCTCATTTGAAAAAAGTTGCCGATATTGCTCGAATGGAACGATGGCGCGGTCGGGTCGGCCGGCGATTGGTGAACGAAGCAAAGGCAAAAGTAAAATGGCTAAATGTTGCAGATGTCGATAGTAAGGTTAGTCTTAATTTGTAAATTGTTTTACTTATAAAACGATTTTCAGTCTAATAATGTTTAATTTTCCATTAAGTGATTACCGCTATCGTGTGCGGCGACGCTGACAGAGACGGCTATGTACGGTATTGGCTTTGTTCGCTCAACTCCACGTGCCTTCCGCCATTTAGAATCTTTTTACTGCTAATACAAGAGAACTACTACGGGAAATTTATAATAGCTTTATAAATAAATCGAAAGCTCAGTAACATTTTAAATGTCATTAATTAATACCAAAAATTCGTCATGCATAATGAACAGAGTGGAATCTAATGGAGCGGCTGCGGTGGCGGCGTGGTCGTTGGTTTCATTCTGACGAGTCGTGCTATTTGTTTTAGCAGCAGAATGGCTGCCGGCGGTGAGTTTGTAGAAGGATGGCTGCTGGCGCAAGTGTTGGGCGAAGGAGCATACGGAGAGTAAGTTTTTTATGTGGTTTCCTAAACTGACGGCATAGGTCTACATTACACATAAGGGCGTTTATGTGCATCATTTTTAATTTCCATTAACCAACTGGCTTTTGTATGGTTATGTTGATGTACACTTAAATTGGTACTTCTTATGACTAATAATTTGGCAGTAGTTAAGTCCAACCCAACCAAGTCCACCAATACAGGTGTTTACGAAGGTTATATTAAAATTTTTTAGAGAACTTTAGAATAATCAAAAAAATTCTCATTTTCTTTATCATATAAATATGAACTCGAACATTTGAAATACTTCATTACTTAATATTGAGGGAAATCAATAGGTTTAGTAATTAAAAAGCAATCATTTATTTCTGCCCAAAGAATGTCCTTTTAATATTGTTTTATTTTATTAAAATAAGTAAGTGGAGTTAAAAAGTGGGTTTTATATGGGATAAAAATGGTTTTCCATTTTGATAGTGTTTATTTAATGACCTAAGCATTTTATTGTCAAGTACTTACTTGTTTATGTTTTGTATCTTATGAATGTGGTACAAGGGTTACATTGTGCTCACACCCACTTTTGAAAATCTCTATCGCTACTGTTATCATTGATTGTTCAGCATTACTCTTAAAGCATGTTAACATGCGTACTTGGTTGTTGGTTTGTAATAACATCAATGCAATTAGTTAAGTTCATAGAAATAAATGAAGTTGTCAAGAATTATCTACTTACATATTGATGTTTAAGCATCTGTTTTTGTCTCTCTAGTTTAGGGGGTACCATTGCGATGCCTATTTCTACAACCAAACAGTTGTGTGGAAACATTACTGTGATCTGTTCTGTAGGACACTATAGCTAGTGAAAATACTGAGGTAATGAAAATAAACATCTTAAGTCCCCGGTTGATGGGCCCAGTGAGGGATGTATGTAATGTTGTAACTAGTGCCATATTGTCTTGGAGCGACGGGCGCAGTGTGGTGGTTTGTACCATTCTAATTAGTGCCATATTATCCTGGAGCGACGGGCGCAGTCTGATGGTGTGTACCACTCAACTAAAGCCATATTGTCCCGGAGCGACGGACACATAAAAAAAAGCATGCACCAGCGACTGAATCCGGAACCGACGCGCAGCAAAAACGTGGCCGACGCTGCTGCCGCTCGCGCTGCTACCGCCGTATCCTTGAGAGTTTATCTACCTCTACCTCGAGCGCGGTCAGCGTCACACACACACACACACACACACCCACACACCCACACACCCCGCGCGCTTCTTTTTACGCGTCTCCATATTTTCGGAGCAAACATTTGAACGTGCTTTACCTCTACGAATCTCTATTCGAAACCTCTAGTGCTTTATCTATTTAAATTTTTCTGAGGTATCAAACACTTCGTTCGCTGAGAAATTTAAAGGAAAAAATACGAAAGACAAAGTACAGACAAAAAATTTGCAATTTATTATAAACACCTCTTAAATCACTCCTTTCCTTGAACCCCTGTGCATTGTGCAGTAACACTCTACCTGAAGGAAGACTTAAGGTGGTATTCTTCCTTCTGCGGATTAATCGTTAATAGTGAGGAGTTTATTATTCTGTAAATCTAAGAAAGAGATCTCGGCGAGGAAGATGTCCAGGCGGCACGTACGCTGCTGGGTGCGGGTGCTCTCACACCCAATTACATTTTGCTTGTTAGCTGTCTATGTGTATGGGGGACGGTTCATTTTTCTATCTCGTGAGCGAATGCACTAAACGTCGTCAATACTCACTCATTTCCCGTGCTCGCTTTCCTATCTCCCGTCGGTACCGAGGTAAGCGGATATCGATGCGGGAGGACTCGACATGTCGAGAGCGTGGTACGGTTTGCGTGTTGGCGATAGCTGTCCAATAGTACAATAGTAACGAGTTTAATCTCTCGAGCAGGGTGCGTCTGCTCGTGCACGCGCGTTCAGGTGCCTGTGTGGCACTGAAGACGCTGCGCAGCGGCGGCGGCGAGGAGGGCGGCGCTCGCGAAGCCGCTCTGCACCGGGCGCTGCGCCACCCGAACGTGCTGCGCTGCCTGGGCGAGCGCGTGCACGCCGACCGGCACTACCTGTTTTTGGAGTACGCGCAGGGAGGCGAGCTGTTCGACCGCATCGGTCTCTCGTTAATTTCGATTGCACATTGACCGAACCGAGCCCCGGGCCGGTACGATGTGGTCGCGTGTGGTGTGCGCGCAGAGCCGGACGCGGGCATGAGCGTGGCGGCGGCGCGGCGCTACTGGCGACAGCTGCTGGCCGGGCTGCGCTACCTGCACGCGCGCGGCGTCGCTCACCGGGACATCAAACCTGAGAACTTGCTGCTCGACACGCACGATCGTCTCAAGATTTCCGACTTCGGCATGGCCACGCTATTTAGGTGAGGTGAGTGTTCTATTTGTTGCGGCGGCTCGTCATTCGGCCGGCGTACCTACCTGCATACCTGCAT
>DWIB01000287.1:0-11086 GCA_018248155.1 Cressida cressida
TCATAATCACCGCGAGCATGTGGGTTGACACTTCAATTTGTATCAGACCAATGAATGACCCCATATCATTTGCACCATTCCACGAGATGGGAAAGACGTTAAAGAAACTTATCAGCGCTGACATCATTATACGGCATGTTTGAGTAAACACACTAAGCAACGACAAATCATAAAATGGGCGTATCCTTAAGTTGCGACGCAACACGCGAACGTCCTGTTCATCTGGAAGTTTTGTTCTGTTAAGTTATGTTGTGTAACAAAACGCCTCTGCCTTCTCACAAGGATATCATCGAGAGCGTTCACGCCGTTCCCGGCGATACCTTCCTAACATTTAAGTTTCATCATTCTCAAACCATTCACTCAATTTTTTTTAAGTAATTTAGGTTTCTTAGGCCTGAAATGGCTTCAGTTTTCTTTTAAATATCCTATTTATATTATTTATTAATTAATATTAATAATATTTTACAGCGGCAGGTTTTTTTTTATTATCAAAGATCGTCTAGGCAGGTACCACCACATCGCCTATGTCTGCCGCCAAACAGTAGTGTGTAAACATTACTATGGTCCGATCTAAAGGGCGCAGTCGCTAGTTAAATTAGAGGGGTAACGGGACTTAGCATCTTGTCCTGAAGCGGAGGGCGCAGTGTGATGTACGATGGTGATTGTTCCGTTCTGACCATTGTTACATTCTTATGTGTGAGCATATCTTTTTCCACCAGATTAACGTGTCGCTTGTTTCATTGCGTACTTAGTATATAAAAGCATGTGACCTTTTGTTAGATTACTATCTGCACAGTAAAGCAACAAATTTGTACATACATTAAAATTTTTAATAATTGCTCTGAAAATATTTTAGAATAATTTACAACAAACTTTTAGATATAAGAAAAAAAAACTAAATTAATTATGTGTGTGTAAAATTAAACTTCAATCTATACACTAATTTCAATTCCAAATGGTGGTGCAAAGTCTTCTAGACTACAAAAATATCTGGAACATGTTCAATTGAGAATAATAAGCTGATTTGGCCTCTCGGTCTTTGCTAAGGACTAGTTGCTATCGCGACTAAATAGTGAATAAATGGCCTTAACCTAAATGGGCTTATATATCATTCTTAACTCTTTCCTTGTAAGAGAAGGCTTAGATTCCAGGCAGTTATGAACATTGTTAATATTATTACATGCATAATATACAAGTACATTTAAAACATATATGTAATTCATAATACACACTCCAGAAATTTCATCCAACAAATAATTTCATTATTACAAAAATGAGAAACTAAGAAAAAAGAAATGCTTACCCTTTTTTCATTATCTCCTACAGCCATACACACTCTAGCCACCCGGTCCAAAGGGAAACCCATTGCATGTATCTTCTGGCAAACCCTTTGTTGTGCTAAGGGAAATGTATCATATGGATTAGGCAATCGAACTTTTTGCTTTCTCCTCTCTTTCCTTTCTCCACTGCTTGTTAACAAACAAGGTGTATCCTTTGGGGCAGGACTAGCATTACAAGACCGCTCACTGGCTCGTAACTTAGCTGAAGCAATTTCCTCATTTAATTCTTTCACTATATCTGGCACACTTCGAGACCGTGACTTTATTGTGTTTTGTGACACTGTTGAAGTCACTAAGGATTCTACAGGTTTTTCACATGTTTCACTAGTATTATAACTTGTGTTTGTATATTGTACAGGAGTCTGAGGATACTGAAAATAATATGGCTGTGGTATAAAAGTTGAATCATTATTGATTTGGGTGATCTGACTTGAGGTTGGTACAGGTGTACCATAATACAGGTCTGAGGGAAGCGGAACAGCAGTAGTTGGAATGAAATATTGGTAGTTTGGCATGTATGTATTCATATTTTCTATATTAATATTATCATATGTGTTTTCAGGAGTTAAATAATATCCATTGGGTACAGAAAAGTGTTGTGGACATGAAAATGTAGTACTTGGCCCTTGGATTGTTTGTTCCATATAAGAATTTGGTAAATATGTTCCACTCTCTACCTGTGCTTGTGTACCACAATTAGTAAAGCCTGTGTATGTCTGGTCATTAACATAAATACCGTGACTTTGACAGTTTGTTGTAGAATCCTTTTGCAACACTTGTGCTAACAACTCCATATCATTTATTGTTTTTAATTCAACATTATCAAACGGGCTTGATGTGTCACCCTCAAAATCTCTAAATGTAAGCATGTCAACATTATGGTTATACTGATTAATCTTTCCAATTTTTATATTCTGCTTCAACTCTTGTAAAGGATCTGGGTCATCTAAAAGACTTTGTTGGTATGATGTTTGAACCTGTACAGGTTGCAATATATCCTGCTGAGACTCTTTTGTAGAATCAACATAGGGCTCAGTTATTATTGCTTTATCAACAACTAATACAGTATCTTCAAGAGGTGAGATTTCACAATTTCTGTCTATCTTTTCATCATTAGAAATTGCACTTATCTCATCAGTGCTCGGATACGACACTTCAGATACGCTCAACTGTTTCAATTTTTCTTCCGCCTCCGCTGCCGCGATCGCGTCTAACTTTTTTTGCTTTGCTTCTTCTATCAGCTGTAAACGAT
Source organism: Cressida cressida (assembly GCA_018248155.1). NCBI lineage: Eukaryota > Metazoa > Arthropoda > Insecta > Lepidoptera > Papilionidae > Cressida > Cressida cressida. Next base: position 2,593 of record DWIB01000287.1, read on the forward strand.
GTTTCCTTTCGTTTTTCTTTGTTTCTTTCGCACTCCGAAGCTCTTTGAGTTTAGAAAGTACGTTTCGTTCGAAAGTAGAGCAATATTTAATGCCATCAATAACATTTTGGGCTTGGTGTACACACTTATTTACACTAGAAGGTAAATCTATCCGTGGTGGCCTCTTATATTTCTCCGAAATTTTAACGGGCACACCGTCCATATAATCTCCGAAATGTGACATAGCACTGCAAACCCCAGTTCAAAGATAACGATTAAAATCAAACAATGATTAGACAAAATATGTTCCTGTAGATTTTTTGCACTTTTAAGGTTACATTATTTTCCTTAGACGTCATCACTCGCATTATACGTTTTATTACAAGCAAAATAAAACTTCAAAAGATTTAACAGTTTTCATATTCACTGAATACAATTTTTGTTATAATTTATAATTTATATTTATTTCTGCAGACTATTTTTTACGTGAAATGACAAATTCATTTGACATTAAATGTCATTTTTCTGAATGGGTTGCTATTGCAAATAATGTCATGTTATGCTGTATAAATAAATTTTGATAATATTTGTATAGTACATAATAAAGTATATGATGTATAGTACGAGTTATTATTTCACAGTGTATATTTGTGGAAGCAGTGTAAGAGTTTTTGTTACTTTAATTGTTAGGAAATGTTATTTGAAAAAATTATTGTTTCTGGCACAGAATGGAACACAAATTTTTGAATCAAAGAAACAAGAGAAATCACGTGTGCACTACAGTGGAATTCGTCAGATGTCGCTAGCGCTGCTTTTAAAGTCATGGCGGAATAGTTCTAATAATTCAACGAAATATTTGTAATTCGTGGGTAGATTTATTGTAACCAGTGTCGTGAAATACAATAAGCTCGGTCTGTTCTTATAGCGGGAGCTCAACAGATGCACGTCTGTGGCACTATTACCTGGATATCGCTAACTTTATAAAAAAGTCAGAATCAGTGATAAAGTAAATACTTAAGAATTATTTTATCCGCGTCGTTCTAATATAGTTTTTATGATTAGCATGGCGCAATAGGTTATACAACGTCACAGTTTAAAGCCCTAGTGTCAGGTTAGTATTTTTAAGTTCAAACTTAATATGTTTATTTTTTGTCCCATACCGTTATATTCATAATAATTACAGTAGCCCAACAGATCACAGTTATGAACGACGGTTCGCCGATGATGTACAATGGAAATGGTTATCGCAGTGCAGCATTTGCGGTCTCTAGTCCAGTAGATAGATCACGACAGTCGCCCCTAGAAATAAATCAAGTAAGCGCAGGACGCAGCGGCGGCACTCATGGAAGGGGCACTCCGAGGCGGTGGCAGGCTCGTCGTGACCGCCAGCCCAGAAATAATACCGCTTTTGGCTATGACTCTGATGATTCCAGTGTATCTAGCAATGCATCTGGATCCAATAAATGTAGTGAGAAAGGTAAGTTTTTTTTTATACACTAAATAAGCGTGGAGATTACCGATATGTTAATCTAATGGTAATTGTTAAGCTCACCCATAAAACTACTTAGGATTGTACATACAGCACATTGCACCCATCAGTCCGGAACATAAGATGTTGAGTCCTGCTTCCCCAGTAATTTTACTAGTTACAGCATACTTTAGACTGGTAATGTTTGCATGCCACTGTTTGCCAGCAGAAATAGGAGCTGAGGTGGTACCTCCCTTGATGGTCTCTGGTAACAAAGATTTACCATGAAGAGGGTATTTTTATATTGCACAATTTTTTTTTAGCTGTATGTGTATTACTTACAATTAATAATTACTATTTTCCATTCATCATAATTGCTATCTTGTTTTAAAGTTGTATGTATATTTGTTATATCTTAAAAATAAATACAAAGTTATATTTACTTTTACTCCACATTTTTTTCTGTTTGCTGGTTTATACACTGTTCATATGAAAAAGTTCTTTTTATTAAGAGATTAGTAATAGTGAGGTAATTATGTACCCAGTTCACTTAATTTTCTTAAAGATAGGAGAGCAATTAGTATAGAGAAACTTCCTGCTATTTGATATCCGTTTTTGTATTTCATTAAAAAGCTTTTACTCATTTTGAAATTATCTAGTTGCAATGTATTCAACTTATGCCTAAATAGCATGACTATCAAATTATCAATAACAGGTTTGGTGATAAAATGAAGGTAGATGAAAAAAAACAGGTTTATACATTGGTATATGTATCATTGTATATAAAATGTGCAATAATTTATTAATGGCCACTGTAACCTGATTTTTGAATTAGTGGAAGAATTTATTGCATTGTAAATATGAATAGATAAACAATCCAGTCTAGGGCACATTGTTTTTCTTTGAAATTAACATGAACATCCAAAATCAGAAAAAATCTATTCATTTTAAAGGGTTACATCCAATTGGTTTGCATAATAAAGAAGGGGTTCACATACACACCTACCACATGTAACCCCATTGAATTCACTAGCTACAATGCACTACTAAACCAGAATACAGTAATTTGGGCACCGTACCATTTGCGAAAATTGGAGCTGCTACCTACCTAGATGGCCACAGATAGATAGACAATTGAGACTTGCCACCTACTAATCCTTTTGCATATACTCGTATCATACATTTTAGAGAAAATTTATTTTGAACAGGTGAGGGTAGTTCACGATCAAGTCGAAGCAACGCTTCGTCTTCCCCCACCGGGGTAGTGGCTCCAGTAAAACTGCAACACAGGGAGTGGCGTGCGAGACCACGAAAGGATCTTCGACCCCAGAGGATAGCACTCAATCACTTTTACAACACCACCTACCCCTACCAAGTTAAATTCACACCTGATGATTTACTCAACGGTAAGTTGTATGAATATCTTATAACAGTTATCAATATTCTTCATTTTTGTTGATACACTGCTACTTTACCATTTTAAGTTCAATTGATCAGAGTGATCGAACGTAGTGAGACAGACATTTACTGAAATGTAAGTGACATGCCTGCTCTTAACAATGTGGCATTAGTTAAGATGTTATACACAACGATAAGATGTTATACAAAGGAGTATAGTTAAGTTTGCATACTACTGCTTGGTGGCCGAACAAGAATTGATGGTACAAACATGATCTTTGGCAACCTGAAACCATGTAATCTGCACCATAATACCTACCTACACCTATCCATGTCCCATACCCTATTAAATCGATAAGAATACATAATAGTAAATCTGATTTCTTTATGGGAATCGAAGAAATGAACCAATCACATAGGTCTTTTTAGCTTTAAAAATAATAAAGAAATACATAAATTTAATGTATAATTTTCTAGTGACATTTTTCTATCAGGTTCAGAATGGGATACCCTATCACAGGAGATTTGGGATAAATTTATCACATCACAGCAAACTGAGGAAACATTTAATAAGAAAATGAACCTGTGGCGTTACCTCTATGTTACTATTAAGGTAAATATTACACATACATTTATTATATTATAAGACAAAAAAATAAGCAATACATTTTAGATTAATGCACTAATTGATTGTATGGCTAGATTTAATTATAAACATTATATTACAGATTGACTTACACCACTTTGAAAATAAACTGTTCATTTATGTATTCATTTAAAAAGATTGAAAGTCTATTACATGTGTTATTGTTTCGGCGTTCACTAATAAGCTCAATGATTCACAGTCGATCTTCCCACGCTGTGGATTGTACGTGGTGGGTTCCACGATGTCAGGCTTCGGGCTAGACAACTCGGACATGGACCTGTGTCTGTTTGTGCGAACATTCCCCAACATGGAACCGCGCACACAGGCGTTGCTGCATCTTAGTTACGTGCTCGAATACATACGAAACTTCGACCCAGGTATTTCACAGGGTTCCGAACGCCACCAGAACACGTACAATCGAAGTGGGAATATAAAGGCCTGCGTACACAGGGCGTACACCAGCGTTCCAGGGCGGTTCCCATCGCCCATAATTTCCGATACAGACGTACGCGATCGGAGAACGGACCCGTGTCCGTCTTCAACGACCGAGTATATTCGCGATGTCATTCCTACATTTCATATAAATATCCGCCGCCGCATCACCACGAACACAACAGAACTTCTCCTAGGATACGCGAGTATATAGGTTAATAATTTATATTAGGTAGTGGGCGCCGGATCCGCGTACCCTACATCCGATGAGCTGTAAAGGACGTCAAGGATGTCAGCGCCGACATCAGAAATTACGATCCAGATATTACTCGCACAACAATCGCATGTGTTGATTGCACTGTCTAGGTAGGTACCACCGCAGTGGTGCGCAAACATACTGTGTTCCGGCTTAAAGGACGCTAAAGCTAATGAAATTACTCTGGTAACGAGACTCAATATCTTATGTCCCGGAATGGGTGGTGCAAAGTGCTGCTGTAAGTACCATCCTAACTAATGCCATCTAGTAGGAGGTGAGCAATTAGCATCAGATTAACGTCTCGCTCGTCTCGTTGCTTAGTATAAAAAAAAGTTACTCATAGATATTCAAGTGTGCTTTCTAGACGACTTATACATGCATTAGAATTTTTAGGGTAATTTTGTCTCGATATTAAAAGTACTGTTATTTATTATGAAACTTATCAAAACCCACCACTTCCACAAAATATTCAAACTTACACCATTAAAAGTAGTGGGTGGATCAGAATATTTTCATACAAATTTTAAAACCTTTGGAAAAATTTTAAAAGTTTTGTTGTTGTTAAACATTAATGTTGGAGGTGTTTGTATGAATACTATAATAAATATAAAGCTGTATGGTAGTGGACGGAAAAAAGCAGAGTTTAATCGAGCGTCACATTACATGATGGCAAAAGTGAAATGAAAATTTCGTTAGGTAAAAGTTAACTAATAATAGGTGAAGTTAGTGTTAATTTATTTATAACAGCACGAAAGACCGGCTGCAGTGCTGATCTGGTTGACGAGATAGTCGTTCGAAAAAAGCTGGTGTAAATGGCTGCAGCATTTTGTTGTTTTTTAAGGGTCCAGGTTTTAAAAAGAATGTTCTGAAGCTTAACTCATTTTACCAATGAATCTAATTGGACTGGAAAGATAGCACATTTATCCCACTTTTAATTTTACTCGAGAGGAGATCGAGAATTCCTAAAAATTTGATGAACATTTTATCTCCTAGCGAAATACTACTACGTCTAGATAAAAAATTTCACCGTATCAAGAAATAAAAGAGTATTAGCGATTGTAACAGCGAAAAAATAACTCAATACCGTGAATTCCTGCTTCGAAAAGTTGAACACAGGTGCGCTCGCTTCCGTTACGTTTCGGACATTCGACGCAACTTGACTAAAGGATAAGACTCGAAGGAACTCGAGGACTTTTTTATGTAGGCTAGTGCTTGTAAAAGAAATGCTTGCTATTGTCCGCATTAAAACGCTTTCGCCAATATGTTTGATTGTGATAGGTGAAATCATAAACCATTAGGAGCATTATTCAAAAAACATCTAGATGCTGTCTCTGTTAAATTTATAAGAAATTAATAGTTCTTCGCACACAGGTGCGTATTCTTCAAGACTAACAAGCATATAACCACTTCTCTAAATTATCTTCAATCTAATATTTTAACCGAAAGATAACTCCGGATAAAAAAATTAGTAAAAAACTAGTATTTACCAAATAGTAAAGACATATTAAAACATAGTAAGAATGCATTTATACCGTATGTTGAGATAATTGACAAAACTTCAAGCGAATACCACAAATGACTAAAATTTCGGACAGTTTCGATCTCGGTGATAACAATATAGTAATTTAAATTAAATGAGAAAAGCGCCAGGAAAGTAAGGTAAGGCTAAAGAAAGGATAAAGAAATTAGAAACTTGTTGATTCATAAAAAATCATTACAATATTATTGTCTTCAGTTGTTTCAAGTACATTTTTTTGGCAAGATGAATGTGTATACATATGTTGCATGGTGATAGTGGTATTTGTACGAATATTAAAATAAAAAGTTGTATGACGAGAGAAAGAAAATAAAGAGTTTTATCGAGTTAGTCGTACACTACTCAATGCAGGAGAATGTCTATTAATTACTTTTATATTATATATATAATATATTCCAATGATTGTGTGCGTTAAGTTGTTTGAGACTGACGGTATTTGATGCCATTCTTTTACACGCTTTTAATACTGTGGGTAGAATATGTTATTCAACATAATACTTGGTTTTAGATGCGGAACTGATCCATGCGAAGGTCCCGATCCTGAAGTTTCGAGACGTGCGGAATGGAGTGCAAGTAGACCTTAACTGTAACAATGTGGTTGGAATCAAGAATACTAACTTACTCCACTGCTACTCTAAAAGTAAGGGTTTTTTTTAAGTTTCTTAATCTTAGGTCAGGATTTAATCGCTGCCTTGGAAGCGGTAGTATATGGTAGTAGTATGTAACAACTGCTTTTTCAGCTGTGAACATATGGTGGTAGAGTATAGAGTAATTGACTGGTACAAAACTGGACTTCAAGAGGATGGTGAATAGGTTCATTCTAGACTAGCGCGCTCTAGTATCACATAGATTACATCTCCAATTTCCGAAAACGCATTCTCGAAGAGTACAGTTTACCATTTCGGTATTGATTGTTAGTGTAAAACGTATATGTTTGGTTCGGCAGTGGACTGGCGCGTGCGGCCGCTCGTCGCCTCGATGAAGCTGTGGGCGCGCGCGCACCGCATCAACGACGCGCGCCGCCGCACGCTCTCCTCCTACTCCCTCACCCTCATGGTCATACACTTCCTGCAGTGTTAGTAATAACCACATTTCGCTAACTGTACTACTACATTGAAAATACAAACATACTCATTCATAACACAGTGGGTAGGGCTTTGTTACCACTTTATTATATTTCTACCGCCAAACAGTACTGCGCAAATTCCTCAATTTTCACTTTTTAATTCTTTATCATCTAAGTTAGTGTTATACTGTATAAGAAATACCACTTGCTTCATGTGAACTTTCTACCCGTCGCTCTGATGATTAAAATAATTTTTGAGGGTACTAACATCTATTAAATATTGTAGTTAATGTTGTGACTTTATATGTTCTTTCCAATTGAAAGGCCTGGCCAGTGTTTACATAATTATATGGTTTCCGCTGGTGGTGATGTTTTGTATACATATTCTGTCTTAACATGTTATCATCGTAATGTTTTTCCAGGCGGAACTAACCCACCGGTGTTGGTGCTCCCTGGAGCGTCGTTACCGGACAAGCGAGCATACAATCGCACTACTCTCGCAGAGCTGTTCCTTAATATGCTGAAGTATTATGCGGAATTCCCGTTAGTATTTACATGTATTGTATGTTAATATTTTTAGGGTGCTGGTGGGTAAAATGGTGGATAAATTATTACACTTTGACTATCCTTGCGAAGGAAGATAGTGTTTTCCGCCAGTGGCGACATTATCTTTTTGTGTATTGTATGGGTACCAGATGAAAGCCCAGCTGGTGTCGACACACTAATTTCAAGACTTCTTTATTGGGTGCCAATTAAAGTTTACTTCATGTATGAAATATGTGGGATCCTTTAGATTCTTTATCTCTGAATGTAACAAATCTAATTAGAATGCTTATAACTTTGAGAAGAGCGATAAACTTTTTATTGGTGGGTGTAAATTCCTGGAAACTTCACTTAATAAAGTAAAAACGCTTAATTAGTTACTAAAATTGAAAATCGTAAGTGACCAACTTTTAACCAGCACTTAGTAAAAAAAACAAATCACGTCAAATTTTAAGATATTGATTGTAATAGTGCACTGCAGTGGGTTTTTTTTGCTCATTTTGTTTTATTAAACTTGTTAATGACATTTCTATGAGCTTCAATTTTTGTTTGAATGCACTAGGTATGAGCACATGGCGGTGTCGGTGCGCACTGCCTGTAGACTGCCGTTGTCAGAATGTAGGGTGCATGATCCTTATCAGTGGAAGCTGCTATCTGTTGAAGGTAAACAGAAACATAATTACATCGATTTTTATTTATGCAGATTGTACTCTGTAAATTACTGCGCAGTAACTTGTCTATACATATTTTTTAATATTGTGTTTTTTAGAGCCTTTCGATTTTTCCAACACCGCGCGTTCAGTATATGATCCCGAAACTTTCAAGAAAATTGTAGACACATTTAAGGAGAGCTACAAACGGTTGGCAGTTGGGCTGCGGCTAGAGGATGCTTGGCCCGCGCCGGCGCCCGAGCGATGATAGCGAGCCCCCGGCGCGTCTTATGCCGTTATAATGCTGTGAACGAGTTCGCAGAGTGTATATATGTGATACCGTTTAGTGTATATTGGTGGGGCCCATGTCCCTGTGTCTTGATATTTTCCACTCTGAACTAACATGTGTCTAATAAGTGAAGTGTATCGTGACAAATCAGAAAGGCTCATGACGGTCCAATGAGTACGCGCTCTTGGGGCAATTGTCTGTTATGGTATGCATAAATTATTTGTAAAACA
>DWIB01000288.1:0-11086 GCA_018248155.1 Cressida cressida
GCGTTGCGTTAGCTGCCCTGCATAAGGTGGGCTTCGAAATTGTGAATCACCCACCCTACAGCTGCCTACAGCCCAGATCTGGCCCCGAGTGATTATTACCTGTTTCCCAAAATGAAAAAAGAGCTGCGGGTTAAAAAAATTACTGCCGATGATGAAGTCAAGGAGGCGTTTCGCGCAAGTTTCGTCGTATTTTAAAATTATTTTTTATGAGGGTATAAATAAATTAATTGAAAGATGTGGAAAATGTATCCGTCTTGCAGGTGAATATATTGAAAAAGAAAAATAATTTGGTCTTTTTATTTCCACCCCTTGTTCCCCATTCCGCGAATATAAGAACGCTCCCTCGTATATAAATCTATTCTCGAGTAAGGAGTAGTAACCAGCTATGTATCGTCATTAGAAATAATTTTACTATCATCTGATCAATAAATGATTTTACCAAACAATATAATCCTTCAAAAATTTAATCTTCTTTCAACGGAGTGAAGAAACAAGAGAGACCTGATGGTATATGATACGCTCGCCCGTAACAGCATGGCACTAGTTAATATGGCATACAGAACAGCACATTGTGATCGTTACCATAGGAGTTAAAAGATTAATTCTTGTTACCTCGGTAATTTCAATAGCTTTAAGACCTTTCGAACCTGAACACAGTAATGTTTGCATACTGTTAGGTGGCAAAAAGAGGAACTGCTGTGGTAGAGACCCAACAAAAACAACCATTAATTTCCGTTATACTACACTAATATTGTATTTTCAATTGCTTAACATAAGGTTTTTAAATGTTATATAATTTAATGGCGTCTGGCACGAGTTAAATTACTATTAATTGAATTATCGGTCCGTTGTTTAATTGGCAAATTAAACGTGATTAAGCAAAGTATCGACGAATAATTATCTTAACGTACAAAGTAACATGATCGGACTAAAAGAACGTATTGTTACTCTTATTTTTATGTTTTTAAACATAAAAAAAAGCACCGAAAACAGTACAATGGAACCTTTTATCGTCCATGGCAATTTTGTTAAATTACACAACTACCCACATTGTGTTTATATTTACATAAATTGTTACGGATCATGGTCATGCGGTTCGTCGATTTTAAATCAAAATATTCTTATAACCGCCGCGCATTGTTTGAATAGCTGCGGAAGGAATGCCATGATCGAAGCATTTGCGGGACACGAAGATCTAAATAAGGTATCTAAAACCCATAGAAATTAATACAAATATGATTAATGATGAATACTGTAATAGAATTCTACCTGGCTTCCAGCTAGTGTCGTATAATGCGACAGTGGTGACTGAAATCGCGATTCATTTGTACATAATTGAAACATTTTAACCATAGTTTACTAACACTCCTCTACAAATATTATATTTTTGAAACAGAAACCTTTAAAACAGTAAACTAGTATAAAACTAAGTATTATAAGGAAACTGCAACGCCATTATAACTTCATTGGACTTTCCCTAAAAAGAGTTGATATAAATTGATTTTTTTTTATCTATCGACTTTTTACCTCTATTTGATATAAGTTATAGTTCACCAATTCATTAAAAACAAGCATTTTTATTAACTTTTATCTCCATACAGGTGACAGTATATAGAAGAGCAAGAGATATTTTGATTCACGAAAATTATGACAACAATCGCGTCAGAAACGACATAGGATTGATTCTGCTAAAGGAAGGGTTACCTTTAGGGATAAAAATCCAAAGGGTAATATTAAAAAAACAAGATAACCAGGGTTTCGATGCAGAAGTTGCAGGTTGGGGGGTTGTTAACGTAAGTTTAAATTATCGTAATCATAAACAACCTACTTAATTTTCCCATTTCTGGGATTCGAGATGGCAGTGGCAGCAGTAACGATTACAATAGCATTTTAGCAAGTCAATACGAGGATAACGAGTCTACATTTTATCTCTCAAGGCGATTAGTTCAATGTGTAGGAGTATCGTTTACCATTAGGTGAAAGTATTCTCCTTTTTTTCGCTTTATTGAATAAAAAAGTAAAATATATGTAAATCATTATAGGATCAAACAATGCAAGGCACAGACTTTTTGAAATCGGCGAAACAAATAGTACGATCGACGGTTATCTGCAATACAGTTGGTACGCTGTTACCAGGTATGATGTGTGCAGGTAGCTTTTACGAAAGCAATCCAAGACCGAGTCAGTAAGTTCAATATGATAATTAAATTTTTTACACGGATTTTAATGCAACTATTGAAACCGTCCATAATTGTATAGGGCTCTTAGTACAATCAAAATTTACTGATTATTTGAGTGCATTGCAGACTCCGGCCGAAAATAGATATCCTGATGTCATACTTAACATGCAAGACCACAAACTTAGTAAACATAATTTTATTCGAGTCAGATCTATACAGAATTAGTTTCGGTCTTAAAGCTATAGAAAAGTATTTAACTCTTTTAAATTACATTACTGAATTTCGGTTCCGACCAGTGAAGAACGTATAAACATGATCTGATGAAATCAGAAATTTGTAAGAATTAGTATAAGTTACGACTTATAAGAAAAAAAATATGTATCATTATGTCACCAGCTGTATGAGGATAGTGAATATTTGTAAAAGTACATTAATAGTTTAAAAAAAGACAAATGTTACTTATTTGTGACCCGGCACGTTCAAAGTAACCATATTTACTGTATAAAGCTGGGTATTTGATCGCAAAGTAAATAAATATACGTGCTGTCCAGACCATTGACTACCAAGGATTATCAATGTTTGCGTTAAAACAAATAAATATTTATATAAAGTGTGAGTGTATGACAAAGCACAATTCACTAGCTAAATCCTGTTGTTCTGTCAGTAAATTTTTCCGAAGAATGGCTTAATTTTATGCTATCTATCACCTAAATTACATGTCTATTTTCCACCATGTGGAATCGTAGACAAGCATTAAACACAAATGAATATCTTCCAACGGAAGTAACTAGAAAGTAACTCAACAAAAACAACGAAAAACCTTTTAAAAATATGTACCCAGATATTTATAACACACGACAGGTTTTTGGAATATCCACATAGATTTAAATTGATCACATGAAAAGGAAACAGTTAATCTTCTTCTGAAACACCAAAGGATTTACGAACAAATTTGCAGAAGTAGAACCATTAATAAGTGAATTAAAAAAGTAAAGTAGTGGAGGAAAGTGTTTAGAGAATAATTATTAACAAGAAGTTTTATAGATTACAGGATATAAATTGCAGAAAATATAATTAATAGAATAAACCATAACAACATACATCAGGAAATGGGTTAAAGAATGATGATTATGAATATAAAATGTGATTAAAAATATATAAGTAATATACAATAACAAGCAAAAAATCATGCCAAGGAAATGTAGTGTTAATAACTGCAGTAAGGATGTGAATACTCACATAAAAAGTATAGTCCAAAAAATTTTATCAAAAATAGCATTAGGGCTCTTCAACAAGCAAACATTTCATTTAAGTTTTATGGTTAAAATCCAGAAATTATAATTAATAGAATTTAGCACTAATATGTATGAACATATTTTATTTTATATCTTTTCAGAGGGGATTCCGGAAGTGCTTTAATCACAGGAAACCATCACCAGATTGGCATAGTTTCTTTTCGCTACCCATCATACCCTGGTCTAGTAGTCTATTCCAATATTTCTTACTTCTATGATTGGATTAAGATAAAATCAAATTTGTTTTATTGTGGAAGATTAAGAAATACACTTTCTTAATCAGTTTTGTCCTTAGTAATAAATACACAAGGTTTTCACTAACATGTTTTATTCTAACTAAAATAAGGTAGCGCTTCACTAAGAACCCACCTGAGTAAAAGTGGAAATGCAATCCATGTGGTAGAACGCTCTAGTCTAGAAGAAATCTATTCCCTCTCCACTTGAAGACTCCCAAGTTATAACTGGATGAACACAGAGACTGGCAGACTATTTCATACCCTCATTGTTTGTTTAATGAATTAATTCCAAAATAATGTAAAAAGAAAAGTCATAACTCTACCTGCTGAGCTTGTTCACTTGTATGGTATATTACATTGTAAAATGTAAAAACTTGCTCCTTATAAGGATCTAACATACAAGAACAAACTACATGAATGCAATTCTAACAGAATAGATATATAAAAAAATTAAGATTATGCTTTCATTAAAACCCATTTTGTGTAACATTTTTTATTACTATAGTTACAATTTAACAATAATATTTGTTTATTCCTTATATATTTTACAAAACAGTATCTCCTGAGTCCTTTTAATATTTTTTCTCTTATCATATTTTTCAAATGTTAAAGGTATCTATCAGTTTGTTGGCGCTGTGCTAGGTCCTGTAGCAACAACTGATTCCTTCTCCATTGCATGAGAAGGAGGATGTTCTAAAACAGTATCAATCAAACCATAACTTTTAGCTTCACTCGGTGACATGAAACAATCACGTTCCATTGAAGACTGAACTTTTTCTAACTGCAAACCAGTATGCCTTACATAGAGATTATTAATTTGTGCTTTGAGCTTCAATATTTCTTCAGCCTGGATTTGGATATCAGTTGCTTGACCTCTTACTCCTCCAGATGGTTGGTGTATCATAATACGAGAATTAGGTAAAGCATGCCGCATTCCAGGAGCTCCTGCAGCAAGCAACAAAGAAGCCATACTGCAAGCCTGTCCTACACACCACGTAGCGACAGGCGGTGTTATATATTGCATTGTGTCATATATTCCTAAACCTGCTGTAACAGTACCGCCAGGTGAATTTATATAGAGATGTACCGGCTTTTTGCTTGATTCTGACTGAAGAAAGAGTAGTTGAGCAACAACCAATGAACTTATTTCATCATTTATAGGCCCCATCAAACATATAATTCGTTCACGTAGAAGTCTCGAATAAATATCATATGCTCGTTCTCCTCTTCCAGTTTGTTCCACTACAATCGGTATCATCCCCAGCTGTGCTGGTTTCGTTAAATTTATAAACCTAATATTCTTTAATTTCACCGAATTATTACACAAAACTTTAGAGAAATGACGGATATTGTTCAAAGCCATTTTTTAACAAGTTAAAGAGAAACTGTTCTAGCTTGTTTCTTTTCTTCCTAACCTTAACTTCTCTGAAAATTTACTTTAAAATATCTTACTTTAATAAACCGTATACGAAATCATTTATATTTTTTAATTCGCCAAATATAAAGACTAAACGACTAAAATATTTAATTTTCAATTGTCATGTTCTTTGTCGAAATTAGTTTTACTTACATTTGACAGATGTGATATGACATTAACTTTTTTCTTCATAACAAATATAATTCCAGATAACATTGACTTACTCCAGATAACATTGGTCTAATAACAAATATTAACAGACTATACGAGTATTTTCCAACGTGGGGTCTACGTCTTAAAACGGAGCTATTTGATTGTCAAAAGTGTAATTTCGGTTGTTTGTAAAGTGAAAAAGAAAAAAAAAATAATATTAATGTTCATGTACTATATAGAGAACACATAACACATAGCACAAAAAAGATTAGAAAACCATGGACTATATGATAATACATCTTTAGTATTTATCAAGACGGATTCAGGAAAAGAATAAATTAGTGTTTAATAAAAATATATGGAAGCTCGACATTAGAAATATGAGCTTAACTGCAATTTTATGTAAAAATAAGATCATGATGGAGAGAGATATTAATGTGGCTTAGTTCTCTGTTACCATTTGGCCAACGCTGAGTCGTAATAAGTGGATTTTTTATTTAACTACTAGAAGACGAGTGTAAGATGTTCACTGATAGTAAATGTCACGGTCACCCATAACATTATGACGCTGATTAGGATGGTATGCATAGCACTAAATTAGCACACATCCCCTCTGGACATAACATGTCCCATTACCCAATTAATTATACTAGCAATAAAGCCCTTAAAAACAAAATACAGTAATAATTTTAAAGCACTGTTTAACACCACAAATAGAAGCAGCAGTGGTACCGTCCTAAACGGTCTACAGTAACAACTTAGTAATATTTCCTCAACGTTGATTTTTATTCCTCGCCTTAGCCGAAGTTGTGGCGTTCACACGAATTGTGTGTTTTATGTGCGCAATTCATTGACGAGGCTCAGTTCTCGGAAGCGTGACGTCGAATGTTATTGTTGTGTCTTAGGTTTGTATATTGGCGTAAATATTTCTTGTATCCGAGCTGTGTATGATGTGCTGGACCCATGGTATGTCGGAATTGGTATACATAATACAAAATTAGGATTCCTAGCTAGAGTGCGAAGATACTTCTCTTCGGACAACTTTTGACGTAGTATAAAGTCTAAGTCCGGTAGTGCGTGGAGTACTACAACAAGGAGCTGGTTGGTACAAAATTGAACAGTCAGGGTCACGGACGTATCATAACTAACCTCCCGATGTTCTACCGATATCATTTCGGGGATTGTGCTCAAAAATTGCATGATTTGATACTGCCATCGCCCTTTTACAATCGGACGTACAGACACATGGCCCACATCCATCCTTTCGCTGTTGACGCGTCACTTAAAGACATTTCGCCTTGTTCTTTATAATACGAATAGGAAGGGTATAGTACAGTCTGCCGGCGAGTGCTTCCATCCAATAATTATGTGTCTTTAAGAGAAGAATGAGTAAGCGTCTAGGCATTTTTACTTTACAAACTACATTGCTTCTCCACTTTCTATCAAGTTGCATCGTTCATTGATAAGCTGACCGTAGTCAAACACTAACCTATACAAGTTAAAAAATGAATTTGTTTAGCTGCTTAAATACAGAGGATTCTGAGATCAATTATAAATAACCAAAATAAAAAGCATCAATGAACATTAGCACCACAGTAGAGATTATTCTGCTCTTCATTATTCTGTTATCAAAACTTAAGAACCACTTATTGATATCTGCACAGATTTTCATTCCTACTTTTAGTAAAAAATAGCTGCAAAATAAATAATAATAAAATATTTAATTTTCCAATCATCTTATATTTGCATTAATATACTTTTGACAATAATCATAGTAATATTCAGGAACTTACATAAAAGTTACAATTACATTCACAAAATATTCATCTTTCATCTGTAATGGCATAAAGTTTAAATAAATTTATCCATAAATTAAATCTTGAGAAATTATTAAGAATATTTTTTTTATTTCATGCAGAGACAAGATTTGGAATGTTTCTCTGATGGTAAGTAAAAGGAATGCCTGTAAAAATGTGGTGTAATAGAATGATAAGCACTTCTCTGTATTCTCCTCATTACTTTAATTAATTCAACCTCACTCCTCCATAATAATTTTAGTAGCAATAACACCATTAAGGCAGGAACACAATAACATTGGTACACTACTGTTTTTTCAATGTGTTTGCTTCTTGCTAACCTGGATCTATCACAAGAGAGGTGTAGTTAAATCAAGTCTCAATCTTCAATACTCTGATAAAACTATCATAATTATATACACTGTACAGTTATGTTAGTGGCTTTGCCTTTTTTAATCTCAATTTCTGTAATGCTTCTTGCCTTTTCTTCTCAATTATTGATTTTATATCAGTATCATTGCAATCCATTGCAGTTGGTCTTGTTTTGCACTTTTCAGTTAAGTTTTCGCATGCAGGCTTTACATCAGTATTTTTAGGTATATCAAAGGCTTTATTACTGGGAACCTTAAGCTGAAACTTTGATTTACTATTACATGTAACAGTTACTTCAGGTACTGGAATGGGTAAATTTGATGACTGTGTTGCGGTAAAAGGTAATTGTCTTTTAGCTAACAATTTTTCCCTCGCCAACTGATGCTTCTTCTTTATTTCTTCTGGTGTACACCTTATTGGAGAATCTGAGAGATCTAAAAGAATTCAAAAAAAATCAGGTTTCTAATTATACTTAATTATCATAACACACACTCAACATAATTCAAATCATTCTAATAATGATAAAAATATTCAGATGATTACAATATCCTTAACTTGTGGCTTGATGATTGCAGTGTATTGCCAAGGTCACTGACAATTCTAATGCCATTTCTTTATATATTATTCTTTAAATTTTGATCAGTTATTAGTATATAATAAAGAGAGAGTAACAGTGTGATATTTATCATCTCCCTAAATACATACTTAGTATATACCCACTTATTAAGTATATAAGAAAAGCTATGCTGGGATTTGACTATTATTCACAGCCATATTACATATCATATTATACATACATAACATTACTGTACATGTTTTTTTTGGTAAATAAATGATGTAAAGTAGCAATATGTGACCAAAATTAATGACAAATATTTCTATACAGTACCTGTTTCAACATTTTTGTCAACTGGCATTGAACTGTATCTACTAAAAGACATTCCACTTGTTGCTGGTTTGTTGACATGTGTTGTTGATGGAGATTCAGGCATAGAATTATGGCGGCTAAATGTTGATTTTGCAGCTGGAATTCCACAATTTATTACTGATTCTAAAGGCTTTTTTGTTTTTGCTTGAGTTTCCATAACTAGGCTTGGGGTTTTTGAAGATGTCTGTGTAAGCCGTTCTATTGTACTGTCATTTAGATTTCCCAATAGTCCATCAAATGAATCATTATTACTTTGTGGAAATTCACATTCTTTCAAGCGTTTAGCACAGGGTGAATCTGTTTTTATACTATTTATTATGGCATCCATTGAATTATCATCAATTTTAAAGCTAATAGAAGGTTTCATTTTCTCATTTAACATGTCATTGGTTTGTAAATTGGGAACATCATATTTAAGTGTATTATTTTCTAACATTTGGCTTGCTTTTATTAAACATTCATTTATTGAATCATCTGAATCAAAACCATTGTCAGGATCAAATTTAGGAAATTTTGAGCTTAAAACATTTTTCCTCAAACTATGATTGTTTTTTATACTGCGTTTTGGAGAAAATTCAAGTGACTCATTAAAAATATCATCTTCAAAATTTTCTCTTTCTGATACAGAATTTTTTACTGATGACTTTTTAATAATATTTGATAAATTTTTATTTAATTCTTCTAATTCTTTCAACAGTTTATTTTTATTTTGTAAAACTTTCAGATTGTTTTGTTTAGGTAATGGATTTTCTAGTATTTTAGTCTGCAAAGACTTTCTTGACCTCCTATTTCTATTATTTTTATAATGTCTCTTTTTAGATATAGTTTTCGGAGTGTAATGATTCCATATGACATCAGTTTCACCATCAATTCCATCCTGTGTACATAAAAAAGGTACAGGGCTTGCAGGATCAGAATCACACAATGAATCACTGTCTTTTGAAGGCGAGTCAGTCCTGTGTTTTGGTGTTGAGCATGACACTGAAAATGTAAATGAATTATAATTATAATAAGGTTAAGTTAACCTTAAAGTTAAGTAATTTTTTCTCAAGTTCATACTTGGTAACAAGCTACGATTCTCTAGCCAAGCTGCCTTGTATAAGGTATTTTAACTTCTCAGCCTATTCTTAAGCTGAAAATTATTTACTAAAAAATATCAAATTATTTCGCTACGATTTACTCCAATATTATAAAGAGACATAGGAATATTACAGGTTTTCTTACAAAAGAAAATTTATGTTTTTGTCATTCATTTCATCAAATGAAAAATACTTTTAAAAAAGCTATCTTAAGTAAATCCAACGCAAATAATTTTTAATGAGCAATGCTATGAAAAAGATATTAAGCGAGAGTACCTTTCTTTTTGTGTTTCGATACAACCATTTCATTGGATACGGTACTTTTACTGGTCATAAGTAATTTAGAAAATGACAAAAACCTTAAATTAAAAAACACGAACCCTCTTTGGGTTACTGTTACATATCAATGGTGTTTTATTCACTATTTATCTTATTATTAGTGAATGTTATATAAAAAGAGCCGCACATGTAATTAGTTTAATACGAGTAGAAATTTACTCTTATGTCACAATGACATAACGGCCTCCGTTTCTTCGTAACAAACTATGATATTTTAGCCATGCTGCCTCTTTTAATGCACTTCTTCGGTTTTGCTGTCATTAACCAATGCCTTAAGTAATTTATTCCATCAAAAATCAAAACAGAATTGTTTTGTTGACATAAATTGCTCAATTATAAAATTATCCGGTCATGTATACCTTGGAATTAAAATATGTTTACGTCTTTGGTACAACATAAAATTAGAGTCAACCAAATCTTTTGATTATTTCATGAAGTAAAAGCGTTTCGTTTTTAAATTATTCGTATTCATTACATTCCAACATACTTTTTCCCTTTTCATTTCTTTTTCTCTGACCTGTGGCGGCACTATCCAGAATGTTTTTTTTATTTTTTGTAATGATTGAATTACATACAACTGAAATATCTGTCATTTATTAGATATGTATTAAAAAAAATATTTTCGTTACTTAAATAAATATCAACTGAATATTCTTTTGTTCATTGAAAGGAAAAATCTATGCTTGCATTATAATGGCTAGTGTCGAACCATAAAAGTCTATGGTCAGTTGAACGACGACTCGCTTCAAGTTAAGTCGTATAAATATTAGGTTTCGTTACGCTCGCGATGTTCCATCGAAAGTGACATTATATTAGTGTAAAGTGTTAAAGAACTCGTGCAAAATGCTTGCTGACGGTGAAATAGTTGGCGACGGATCATGGAATCTCACAATCTATGTAACAGACTTGAACGAAAAGAGGACCATGGTCGTAAAAGGAGACATGCACATCGGCGGAGTAATGTTAAAACTTACAGAAAGCTTTGGTGAGTTATAAAGATTATTTCTTTTATTGATATATCTATTTAATTAGCATTAGGAATAAACGCATGCAGAAACCTTGTTTGAAATCTTACCATCAACTCGGTGCTGAGTCATGTTTACCTTTAATGGTGTTTTAAGTTGAGTTTATTAAATATACTATATCATTTATTAGTTACATAGTAAAAGATATATAATAAATTTAAATACGAACACATCGATATTGTTTTGTAAAGATAAAAATTTTTCGTTACTGCAATTTTAGTAAAAAATATTTTTAAATAAAAGTATTGCTTATTATTCCTTCACAC
>DWIB01000289.1:0-11075 GCA_018248155.1 Cressida cressida
CTATAACAATGTGACACCAGTTGGAATGGTACATACTCGTATATACACCACCACATTACGCTCGCCTTTCAAAGACATAAGATGTTAAACCCCGATACCCCAGTAATTTCACTAGCTACAGCACCATTCTAAACGGAACACAGTAATACTGTTTAACGGTAGAAATAGACGCTTCAGTGGTGCCTCCCTAGACGGTCTCCTGTAACAAACACCTATCACCAGTAGATGTATAGATTATGTAAAAATTAAGGTATCGCAAAAAGCGTTGAACAGAAAGTACACGAGTACAGGATTCAAGCGATTAACAGAACACGACATGGTATTTGCGAGGTTTCAGCATCCGTCACGCAGCGCGCGCCGGATTATCCGCTCTAAACAGATCAGGCCTCACGAACGAATCTCTCCGGCGAACACGCAAACACTGCTGTTCAACTTGCATAGCTGTGTTACACCTGCACAACCTAGTTACTTACAATACTTACAATACACACAATCTGAACGCTGCATACAAAAACGTATGTAATGAGCAAAGAATACTTGGACACCAGGAGCTGACTGGTGTAAAACTGGATTTCTTGGGTCACCAACCTAAGATAGCTAGTCTTGCAGTGATCTTCCAATTGCATTGAGAGTGTGTTCAGGAACTACGTATAGATACACAGTCCACGTGATTCCTTTTGCTGTCAGTATTCCGCGCATAAGGACGAAATGTTACGCATCGTCCTTCATATTACGAGCGAGGATATCGAACAGTATGCCGGCATCAGTGTTTCTATCCGTACGAGTCTTTAAGAAAAGAGTGAACAGGTTTCATCTAGGCTAATGGGCTTCATCACCTAGATTACATCTCCAAGTTCTATCAGGTCCTCAAAAATAATTGTGTTTCAGATGTGATTTCAAATTATTATATCATAATTATGTTAGTTAAAAATTAAAGTAACTAACACAACCATTCCATTCGTACTTGTCGGCATGTAAGTTTCCTATAAAAAAATTAGCTAAGTCCATAAGCTGACATAATGCTATTTCTTAAAAATCTCCTGTTGTTACTAATATTCAATCACAAAGTGTGCTTATACTATATTACTATTATATACTATATTTTGGTGTGAAATATTTGTTCATAAATTCATTGCGGTAACAATAATGATTAACATATAAGTAAATTTTAAGTTTTAAAATTAATGCTTTGTAATTAATAGTTTAGTGTGAGTACTCATACATAAATATTAATGTAATAAATTTTCCCTCATACATTACCGTTTGAATGTTGCGTTAGGTTGCTTCTGTGAGTTTATCGAGTAAAGCCTCGTCAACTTGTAATTCCTGTTAGTCTAAAGTTTTAATTCGCACTACTTGTAGGTCGTGAGCTCCTTGACATCGACGTGAATCCTTTGTTAAAGACTGAACTCTTTTCAAGTATGCTTAGATCGGCTAAGCTTCGGCAGAGCAAAGTAAGCTTCGCCCCCGCCTTCGCCTACGCCCCGGCGTTGCTGCTGCTAATTGATATTTTATGTTACACTAACGAACTCTCTGCCTAACCTTACTGCGTTAGAAGCAAGCCCTTGTACTAAGACGAAGGAAACCTTTTTGTTATAGAGATTATGGTTGTAATAAAAATTACTTTATATTTATAAAAGTAGCTTGATATGAGTTGGACGTACACATAAGTGACATATTCATCAGCTGATCTAAATACACTACATAAACTACAGTTAGGCAAATAGTAAAACCACTAACTACAGCACTTCTCAATCCTGAAAAAACTTAGTAATATTTGTTTTGAAGAAGTATTTACATAGTCGGTATCCACTATAGAAGCTTGAAAAAGCTAAAAGAAAATCTATAAAAAATATGTATTGTTAATATTTTAGTGAAAGGAAATAAATTCAATAACGTAAGGTAATATTTCAAAACATTAATTCTAGAAATTAATAAACTCAGCGCAGTGGACGCAGGGTTTAATTGACCGAAGGACCGGCGGCCGGTCGTCCCGCGACCGAATCTCAACTAATCCATGCTTAACTACAGGCTGTATAGGTGTTAACCCTGAAACTACCCGAACCACCCTGCAAAACTCCCGCTGAAGAACTATTTAAACTTACTTTACACGATTATACTCGTTCCGAAATTCCTGTTATTTCGAGCGGTGAGTTAACAGTAGAGCCGTTCGAGTACCGCAGCAGTATTATTAAACGATTATTGTGCCGCAAAATTTATAATTTTGAATACGGCTCACGGTATTCTGTTGAACCGGGTACCCGGATAGTATTATGTAAATTCAATAACAGCGAGTGGAACGGAACCGAAAGCTTTATATTGTTTACTATTGATAGCGTACGGTTGTTATTTAAGGATATTATAGTATTTCATTAAATAGGATTGCTCTGAATACTTTGTATGAATCTAATGTTTATTATATCCTGACTTCCAACTTCTTCAATTCATCTTCTCTCTCTAGACTTATTATAATTTAAAAATAACAAGAATGTAATAATGCTGTAATGTAATAACTCTAAGAGACGTCGCCTCAACTCATCAGAGTAAAAGACAAAGCGGAGCGGCGTGAACTATTTAATATCAGCCTAAAGAAGCGTCTACAAAGAAGATCGGTAAAAGCATCGACCGGTACAAAGCGGCCTCTGGCGGCCGCTGCCACCCACTGAACGAGGATTAATTATTATTTTAAACGTTTCACTCGATTTTTTGCCGCGTCCGCGAGCAAGTCAAAAGCATTGCTTTCTCGCTTAAAAAGTTGCTAAATAATTAAGAAGCTTCCTTAAGGACAGCGTTTCGACGTCTACGCTAAGTACCTGTTTTATTTTACAGCCAGACTTGTTGTGAACGCATTACTTCGTTTTGTGCTTTACTCTTACATCCTTTCATTTTACAAATACCTAACATATAAAATATTTTCATTCCTTTATACTGTAATGCTAAAACAGAAATAAGCAGAATTTAAAGTACGGTTGGACGTACTGTAACAGAGGCATTATAGATATTATAAATTTGTCCGTGTGCCACCTAACAGCTCTTAAATAAAATACATAGGCCTTTCTCAAGGATCTCCATATTGATGAGCCATGCCTAATTCTCATCCAGTGGATTTCCTCTACCTTCATTAGATCTTCGGTCCGCGATTGATACGCAGTTATCAATGTAAGACCTTATTGCTTCATTGGCCGTCAGTCTTTTCAGCAATGTATCCTGCCCATTGCCTCTTTAAATTTGTAATCTTTGATAATTCATATATGAACTTCGCTAATTAAATCCTGTAACAGTAAGTCGTAAATTTATGTAATATGTAATGTAAATAATTTCATCATCAAACTATGGAAAATAGTAGAATATTCAAGGTGCTGATTTATGGTTCCTCATTAAGTTTTGGTAAGTTTTTAAATACTTAAGGGTTACAAAATAAAATAAATTATTTGTTTAGGTAAAACTCTGCCGGTTCACTGCGTAGTTGAAGCAGTATCTTCGTTAGAAGAAGGCACTTGGAGACGCAGAGCAGTGGTAGAAACTGATAGTTATGTGATCATTCCGGCTGCGACTGCCTTTCACGAACTGGTGCCTGCTGCGATGATGAGGCTGGGATATCCTCATGAACTCGCTGCTTCTGCTAAAGGTATATAATAGCTTACATTGTATTAAAAAATATATTTGTTACAACGATTTTGAACTGCTAAATGTATGTTAACATTTGTTATATCGTAGGATCAGTAGTCATCAACAATTGGAAGCCGCTTTCATTTGAGAAAATATCCGATGGACCTTTAGCTACCGTCGGTGAAGTACTTGGCGAGTTGACCACCGTCGCAACGCTAAGGATTCAGTTATTACGCCCAAGACTCACACCGCTCCAGGACATCAAGGACAAACTTCTGAGGCTGCTACTTGTTCAAAGTAGACCTCTATTGATTTCTACTGGATGTCCGTTAGATGAGGTATGTATTTATTTAAACACTACAGTATTAGTAGCTTCCATAGGTTCTTTTAACACTTTAAAAGGTTAATATAAGTAATCAGTTTGTTTTTAACGTAGATGTTGACATGTTATAAATGTTACAATTTAATAAGATTATAATTATGGAGTAACAGTAGTGCGCTTAGTAAGAAGCCGTACCGTGTACTTGAGTACTATAAATTATAAGGAAAGTAAGCTTAAAGTATGATTTTAATAATAAATGCAAGAGATCTGTTGTCAAATTAGATAAATATCTATCCACTTGATGTTCATGGTGGTGTTCGTGTATTGAAATAGTACAAATTGATGGTGGGCGACGGGCGACGGGACTCGTCCGCTACGCTGAGCTAAACCGGCGTTCACAATGTACCGCGACGCTGTAATGTTCTTTAACGTTTGATTGTTGTAACCCCGACCCGGCACTGTGCGCCCCTCGCAGACTAAACCCCCCCTTATTATCGTCAAACTTATTGTTTACCGTATTTAAGCCCGCGCTCATTGAAAGCGAACCTTTATAATTTTTAAATGCAATACCTAAGTATCATTGAAATTTTGAACATCAATTCAATGTTATTTTAAGAATTGTTACTACTTAAGTAACTGATTATGATTTATATGAATTTACGGCTGAATGTATACCGAGTAGTATTTATGAAGCAATTTTTATATTTGATCCTTATTAAAATGTAAGGCGAAACGTGAAATTAATGAGAAGAAAGTCACAACAAGGGCGGATTTGAAGAACTCGCGATGGAGACAGATTATCAAACTCTCGCTTAAGTAGGCGCGCTCGTGTATTTCGCAGGTCGTTATAATTTGCGAGGTTACGCTTAAGTCCTTGTTAATAAGGATCATCAGTTGGGGAAGAATTAGAGTGGCATTTGTTTTGATGTTCGCAGGTATTCCACATCTTTACAAGCAGCCGAGAACCCTCCTATTCAAATATTTTCTTAATTGTTCCAAAGTATCTGTTACTACGGTAACTATGTAACAATAAGCATCTGTGTGTATTATACAATACTTTAGTAAAATAATTGAATCCTTGTTTAAAAGTTTCTGTTAAGAAACCAACATCATGATCTATGTCATTTTATATTTATACCCTTAATGTAATAGTAAACTAATTTGAATAAAAAAGCTTTCTAATTACTTCTAATTTCACTCCTACAAGTTCTATGAACAGGTAGAAAGTATTGTATGATATTTTCATGCTTTCTGCAAATTTTCAATAAGTTTACAGACGAATGAGTAATAAAGATTTTTGTATAAAAAATATCCATTTAGTAAGGATAATTCAAATCAAGGCGTACAGGCAGGCACGAGCTTGTCGAAGCGGTGAACGTCTATCTACCTTGTACGCAAGATCTCCATACATAATAAATTTAATTGAATCCCAAACTCATCCGCGTCTCGCATCTTATTATAATTTTCTAAATATACACCCTGTTGCGAACGGGTTAGGGCGCTGGGGTCGCGTCTTGCTAACTTGAGCTGGAGTGAAAGAGGGTTAAAAGGAGTTTTAGATGTACGAACGCTTTTGATCTTATTAATACCATAAAATAATGCTTTATAATCTTATTAAACGCGAGGTTAGCGCTCGATGTGCGCCCTTCTCGTAGCTTAAACGGCCGAAATTCAGAGTTTCGCGATATCAATTTAGCGTGTCGTGTACTCACTAAAACACGAGTAAAGCTTTCTACTTTTCGTAAACATTCCTTCATTCAAATATATGTTTTAAGCCCTTGTGGATATTTTTTTTTGATATTGTCTTTATTTATAAACCCTCTGAAATAAGTAACTTCCGTACTTTTTGCAGGTCTCATATTTTGTATCAAAATCATAGAAATTTCCTCACAAATTCTTCAAAATAAATGTAATATGTATATGGTCTATATAAACACAGATTGTTTAAAAGAAAATATGTTTTCATAATTATGATATTAACTAAAGTCATATAATTTTGAAAATGTTGTATAACTTCCTATCATTTCTGTAAAGTTATCTGAAAGGAAGGGAATGAACTCCCGTTGAGCAGATAATCAAACACTTTCAAGACAAAAGTTAGTAGCTAAACGTCAAATGAAAGACTTCAGTATTATGGTAATTTATCTTACCAATTTGTATCTGAGAAATATTCTTGAAACTCCTCAGAAAGTTTTAGCGTTATAATATTACAGATGCAAAATCAAGCGGATATAAAATATTACGATAAGATATTTTTGAATTATTAAACATTGTTATTAGTTTCATCAAGTGAGCAGCGTAAAGTAGCTTAAGTACACAGTATGAAAATAATATCAGATAAGGTTAAGCCTTTTGTGTTCAAAGTCGTCCTTTCTAACACTGAGAAAATGTTCTCAATCAGATACCGAATTACGTACTTAGGTGGATTACACGTGACAGAGTTATCGCACGCAGGCGCCTGCTCTCGTAAATCTTCAACGTACCTGAAGCGGACAATATCTGAAAGCAAATATGAGCGCACTATTTAAAAACATAAAACAAAGAAGCGGATTAACGTATCACTCCAGCTATGCAGCTCACATGATTTATAGCCGCAATCTGGGTGTGTAACGCTCCCACTTATTTACTCGACTTTGATTTGGCAACGCGCAATGCAAACTGTACGGAGTGACAGCTCGCTTGACGACGTAATCACTGCCATTGTGCTGTTTAATCTAGTGATACGTACAGATCTCACTTGCATAACTACCTAGCCAAACAAACTCGACGCAGGAGCCGTAATCTGACAAGTTCTTTATCATTGACTACTCGTTATAATATCATATCAAACATGCGCCGTGCGACTAAATACTGAACACGTAAATATCAAATGCAAATGCACAGCTTCTAAGTCATTCCGATCATAATATTTATTCCAAATCAAGCAGTGACGGCTAGGTTGTGTTTTCTAACCGAGTTAACGAGGCGATACCTTCAAGTTGAACCACTTAGTTTATGCTGGAACGCCGGCACTTTGTCGAAGGTGAAGTGGGTGGATGTTAATTGTTAAGACGCCCTTCGCGCTCATTGTTTCAGAGCAGGCTATGATTGAAGTTTCGGCGTCTCTCGGGGCAGCAGTAATGCGCACTAACCACCGAGCAAACAGCTCGGAGCGGCGGTACTGCGATCGCTTCGCATGACACATACATTAACAGTCGACCTAATATTTTCATAATCTAATGGCGATGTTCTGTGAAACAATGCTCGCTGTTTACTCAAACAATCACCTCTGTATCTGTTGCTAGTTAGACTGCCCTCTTTAAAACCATCTAAAATGTTTGCGGTACCTTTTGTTTATGTTTACCGTTCAATCTAATCGCGGCGAAGGCACAATGATTTAAGATTTTTTTTCTGTTGCAGGTCACGCTGGCACAGATTTGTAGAGGCCAAGATAGAACGCCTGGTCCTCACAGCTTTCACGAGCCATCCGAGGATATGCGTCGAAAGTTTGAATCGTGGTGGAGCGCCCAAGTATCTCCTCGTCCTCCTCCTTTTAGCCCGCGTCACTATTCATCTCCGGTGCCTAAGAATCGTTCTCCCACTCTTAATGCTATTCCGGATCATTTGCACCCAGCTTTGCAAACTGTTCAAAATCAATATCCTACACAAAAAACTAGAATGAGAACAAGTTTCGATCCAGAGCTAGAACTACCGAAGCTGCAACGTTGGTTTTCAGAAAATCAACATCCTAGCCGACAACAGATACAGCAATATGTGAGAGAGTTAAATAATTTAGAATCAAGGCGAGGTCGAAAACCGTTAGACGTTAACAACGTTGTATATTGGTTCAAAAACGCAAGAGCTGCACAGAAGCGCGCCGAACTACGTAACATTGGAGGCATAAATTGTCACCTCGGTGTAAATGGTTTTAACAGCAGAAGTCACAGTCCATCCAATGGCTCATTGATGGCGAGTAACGACAACTACTCCATGCAGGATCGTAATTCAATGAAAAGTCCAATGCACATAGCCGGTAGTCCTGGTAGATATCCAATGTCAATAATGTCCGAAGATAATTTATCAAACGTAGGATCTGATCTCGAAGACGACGGGGGTGACTTAAATGCTGATGATCGGGCGGAAAGTCCTGATGCTCCTCTCTCTCTTATAACGACAAAGAAGAACAATAACGACGAAGACTTATGTAAAGAATCACCGAAGCCGCCTGATATTATAAAAGTAATCCATTATTATTAAATCTGTTTTCCTTCATTTCAATTATTTAAAGGAATATCTACTATTTTCTTTTCATTTTACAGGTGCATGACATCAAAGAAGAATTACGTGATCTAAGCAAATCAGATCAAATGAACTCACCGCAACATTCTCCTGCAAAAAATAGCGACAGCTCTCATAATAATAACAACATCAAAGAGGAAAACGGTGTTACAGATGATAACGATATGATTTCCGATGACGACGTCGTTCAAGAACGTCACTATCGTCCTTCAACGCCTCACTTAGATCGCTTGCCGTTTCCAATGGTGCCAAACCATCCGATGTTCGGTCACGGAATCATGTACATGAGTCAATACATGAGCGGTTTTCCAGGTGTAGGTCCAGTTCCCGGCGAAGGAGCAAGTGGACTAAACCTTGCTCTCGCCGGGGCTTCAGATGAGAGGCGTAAACGCAATCGCACTTTTATAGACCCGGTTTCCGAAGTACCTGTACTAGAACAGTGGTTTTCAATGAACACTCATCCATCGCACAACCTTATACTGAAGTATACCGAAGAACTGAACAGGATGCCGTATAGGCAAAAATTTCCAAGACTGGAATCTAAAAATGTTCAATTTTGGTTTAAAAACAGGCGCGCAAAGTGTAAAAGGCTAAAGATGTCTCTGTATGAACCATCTTCGCCCAGCCATTACTCGCATCCTGGACATCCCCACGCCATCGCTGAACGAAAAATGGTTTAAAAAAACCTTACGTTCTGATGAAGTTCATGAGTGATCTTGTATTAACACTTGTGATTAGAATCGTGTAGTTTCATTCCTAACATCAGCGTGTAATTGCGAAAGACTGAATTCGAATCGTTTATGGTGTGTAGTAGTGCCATGTTAGTATTAAAATGAGGTTCTGCTGTACAGCATAAAAAATAAAAAATTAAAATAATAATACTTTACCTTCAATATTTTTCTTTTATGCGATAAGTCAACACTTGTTAATTCACATGAAGTGTGATGACTACAGAAAACTGTTGACTGTAATGCTATGAGGGTAGAAGTCAGATAGGAGTTTAACAAAATCCAACCACCATCAATAATATCAATTTTATTAGGTATCCATGAATAATAAGCGAAAAGGAGATAGTTTAATTTTATACAAAAAATTGTTGAATCCTGGATTCAGGAAATCATAACGAATGTATAAGGCCTAATCTATGATTAACCGATACTTACACACATCGATTAATGAATCTCAAGTATACTAAGCGGCACTTTCTGTTTGTACATAGATAATTTAGCTTTAGATATATTTATTAAAAATTACACTATTTGTAAATGAAGTTATATGTAATACTCCTAAAAATTTCATACATTTAATGAGTTAATTTTCAATTAATCTGAACATCATTTAAACTCGTATCGTATGAAAAATTTACTTTATAAACGGTATTAAATGTTATAACATTATCTAATAATTGAGTCATTTATCATAGATATACGTATGTTAAAAATGTATAGCACATAGTAGTAGAACATTAAAATCTATATAGTATCGACTTCGAAGTGTTTCATCGCTCGGATAAAGTCGGTGTTAATGAACAGGTTTACTCAAAACCTGGTAGTAATTTTCTTAAGGCCATATATTACGCACACGCCTTCTTTAGTTAAGTTATAATACTTCCTCAATCCAAAGATTGATAAGTGTTATTTTAATATGTAATAGGACGTTATTATTTAAATATTCGCCACGATTTTCAAGGGATATCGTCTCCCGGTGGAATCGTTTCTCTAATTAACTTTACTACTTTCCATTTACCATATAATATGGATAAAGCGTTTACTGTTTACCACTTTTACCATTCAACATACATATGTACATAAAAACGGTAATTTTCTTATTTTAATAATCTTTTACATTCCATTCATATGACTTTAATGAATTAACTTGCAATAATTTTGCATAGTTTTTAACTACAGTTTTCATAACTGAGATGGAGGAAGGACTTCAATGTACCACTCAGAGGATTCTCAGTTTTTCAGGCGAAGAGAAGCTTCGCCATATTACAATGATATTCTACACAGTATTTACGCATTTACTCATCGAGGCTGTAATATAAAAACTTGAAATATTGTTTTGTAGTTTTTAACATTCATCGCTAGATGTATTTCCATATTACACTGTTTTGTTATTTCCATGTTATGCTTGTTTTGTGAAGCTGTGATGATTTCCAAATAATGTAAATATTTTATTATTGTTAAATTAAGGTTTCTAATGTAATATTACACGTCACTAGGCTCACACGAACAATTAAGCATTTACTGCTTAGATAAATAGAAAATAATTGGCTAAATGTTATTTCAATCAATTATAAACGAAAGATTAAATGAATATGATATCAACTATTGGTAGTTGTTTTATTTATAACCAAGCGACGAAACGAGTAAGACAGTTAGTAATACGTATAACCTTTATAATTTAACTAACTTGGTCTTACTTCATCCACACATTCATCCCTTTTAGATATCAAATCATGAGCAATATTTATTAAATAATTATTCTACCTTCAAAACGCTTCTAACACGAACACTGTGAGATACACAGTGTTGGGCAGCAGATACCAATTTAAAAAATTAGCTATTTGTTTGATTATATTTAATCTAAAGACTTATAATGTGGTGTAAGAAATTAGTAAAGGTATTTTATATCTGATACACCTTGATTAAAAAGATCTACTGTGGCCATAAAATTGAATCGTGGATGGATCATGGTGGATAAACTTTTACAGAATATTCGTGTTTACATGTAACATTACAAAAGCTACGACACAAAGTGATTCCAAATGTTTTTAATCTACGACTAATAATGAATTATTTTTGAAGGATATTTTACTGAAACACTACACATTATGGTTAACAGTATATATATATATATATAG
>DWIB01000290.1:0-11058 GCA_018248155.1 Cressida cressida
TGGACATATTTTTATCAATATGGGCGACTCATGACCATTTGTAAGATATGATTGTAAAGAAAATTGGACAAATAACAAATAATTTGGTTAATATATTAAACATTACCCACTAAGTTAATGTTTAATACACAAACAAACTTTAACAACTTAATTATTTATTTATTACTACAGCAAATTATATTACGGATAGAAAAAGTATTTCGATTAAATCATTTCAATTTCATTGAAAATTGGTACAAAATTTATTATATATAGATTATTATTGAAGACAAAAATTTACACCATTTACCTTTACTCGCCAACTTCTCTTCTTTCAAGGATTCGTTTATCGATTTTCTGAATGAAGCTACATCATTCTCACTCTTAGATTTTTTCTTGGCAGAATGCTTGATAGTTTCTTTTCCTTCGATGTTCTCTGAATGTATCTTATTTGAATCCATCACTTTTGTAATATTCTCTTTATCTTTTGACATATTTAAGGATTTTTCTTTGTTGTCCTGAATTTCACCGTCCTGATAAAATAGTATTTCTAATTTAGATACAAGAAAAAGAACTGTTGGTAGGTATTTGTTACTGAAGAACGTCAGGAGAGGTACCACCGCAGCACCAATTCCTGCCAGTAGTGTAACAGTAACAGTAGTGAACTAGCATCACTGTGTCAACATTATAACATGAAAGACCCTTTATTTATCAGAAATACACTAAATCCACATATCTCACTATACTGCTCAATGGACTTTGCACACACTACTCTCCTTTTGCCGGCTCTCCTTACTTCTCACTTGACTTAACCAACTCCTCCTCTCTAATTACTTCTCACTGCTCCCAATTTCTTTCATCACAGTTCACTACTCTCCTCTCAGTTCACTCGGCCTTTACATTGGGTAGAGCCAGATGCTTTCCTATGTGCTCTATCCCACACCAGAACCGTCGATAACATTATAGTGATCTCTATCTGTATCATTTTTGTCTGTTTCGTTCTTTTCTATCCACACACCATTCATACAAACATGTACTTATCTTACATTTGCTAATACACTAGTGAAATTACCGGAGTAACGGAATTTATCTTGTCCCGGAGCTGCAGGCGTAGTGTGTTGGTGTATATAATACCATTCTAACTAGTGTCACATTGTTATGGGTGAGCGTATCATTTACCATCAAATTAACGTCTCGCTCGTATCGTCGCTTACTTAGTATAAAAAAATTGTGAAATTAGTTTTTCTCTTTACATTACTTACATATGTTTTGTTGGCAGATTTGTTGTTTGTATTTTCGACTTCAGATATATTTAGTGCTATTGATGTCCTTGTGGTTTTTTTATTTTTAATATCAAATGTTTTTTGGTCTTCCTTTTCTATAGAATCATTATTTTTCTTAATTAAACATTCATTTGGCGATTCGTCAGTATCAGAATCATCTGAACTGGATATATATGAAGATTTAATATCATTTTTGTCACAGTGATTACCCATAGTGTTGACAAAAAATGGCAAGGCATCTTGTTTTGTAGATTCATCATCTGAAATTTTAAAGTCATTGTTACATAAATATGGTAAAAACAAAAGTGAACAAAAAATCTAACTTATGATAGTTAAATTCCTTAATTATGCAGATTAATATTCAGATTGCATCAAACATGATGCGCCTGCAATTGAGCTGTCTTCATATTCTAATCACAACATCTTTTATGGAAGTGTGAGATCTACTGAGTTATAACATCTTTCAAATTATAGTCAGCATGTAGTCATAGTAGTGATAAAAACTTGTGACTCTTCTTTTTATTTTCACCTAGTGATTCCCTAATTATTTCCAGATGTGTAAAATATGGTAATCTATAATAAACATACGGTCAAAAATTTTGACTATGTTTTTTTTGACAGAGTAGTTTAATTACTCTGCAATTTTTAACAACAAGAATTTTAATTACTAGCAATTAAATGTTGATATTATTAGACATAAATGTTTAACTCACCTTCGATAAGTGGAGTATTAGTCTTTAATGGAATAACATTTTCAATGCTTTCAATATTTTCTTTCATTTCTTTATTAGAATGTTCACTATTGGAGCTTTCTTCTGAGAATAATAAATTCAAATCAATACTATCAGAATAATCATCATCCTCCTTCTTTGTTTTATCTTCTTTGGTTTTATTCAAATTATCATTTTTCTCTTTTTTAGATTTTTCTTTTACTTCAGTTCTATTAAATTTATCAACAATTGAATGTTCATCTCTTTCTTCAGGTGTTCTTTCAAAATTCAAAGTATTATTTCCAGTTTTATTTTTTTTAGATAGTCTCCGATTTGTGGCAGTTTCAGAAACTGCAATATCATTAATAAGTTCTGTATCAACAGATCCTGCAGAACACTCCGATTCTTTTTCCGGGGTCTTCTGTAAGACTTTGGATGTCACTATAGGATTCTGATCTACTTCTTCACAAATGATCATTTCTTTTTCTTTGCCTTTATTAGCCTCAACTTCCATTTCTCTCTCAGGTTCAGTTATGTTTTCATTGGTTGATGAGTTTAGCCTCATTCTGTTTTTATTTTTTGGGCGTTTTATGTCTTCATCTGACTCTGAAGATTCTAATCCTTGATTTGAACTTAATTTCAGTTTAGACTTATTTGCCCTAGAACTATTATTAGAATGGTGACGGGATTCAAACATCTCTCTGGAGGCTTGTTTTTGTTGTTTTAATTTCCTCTCATTGTATTTTTTCTTTGATGATGAAGACATTTTAAGTTCATTATCACTCATTGTTAAATCATCGCCAGATCCACTAAGTAATTCATTGTCATCTTCATTTGAACTAACCACAAAAGAATCTTTCTCATAATCTGAATCATTAGACAATTCATCTTCAGAAGTTAATGTTTCACCTTTTTCCACAATTTCATGGTCTTTTTCGTATTCCTTCTCCTCCTCATCCTGGCTATCCCCAGACTCGTAATTATCACTAGCTTCTTCAGCTTCATTTGCCAATAATTCGTGTTCTTTTTCTGACGAGGAATCCTCATCAGAAGTAATGTTTTTCGAAGAATATTTAGGTTCATTTGTGCTTCCCAATATTTTCTTTTTAACAGTTAGTTTATCTTGGTGTTTTAATTTGTTACTACTAAATAAATTGTACTTTTTATTACTCTCTTCACCATCACTTTTTTCTTGAAGAGGTGTACTTGTTAAATAGTTTGAAGGCTGCTTATTATTTACCGCCATATTTTCTTGGGTGACATTTAAAACATTAATCGAATTAGACAATGGCTTATTGTTAGAAAGTACTTCTGATTTGTTCTCTGATGATGACAAATCTTTTAATTGTGAAAGTGTGGTGGTACTTTTATTTTCATTACCACTTTTTTTTAACATTTGAGACGATGAAATGTTGATAGATTTTCTTTTAGAACTTTTAGATATGTTACTAGTGGGGTTCTGTGAATTATCAAGTTGAGTGTCCTCTGGCAAGTTATCAATAAGTTTTTCTGGTAATGTTTCATCTACATCCATCGGTTCACAAGTGTCGTTTGCAACCTGGTCTTTTAATTTAAGGGAATCATTATTTTTAAATTCAAATGATTGTTGTAAATGAGGATGTGGCAAATCATCATAATCTTTTCCTCCTAGCACATTGTTTACAACAGGAACACATTGATCTTCATTATCATTTTTATTTTCTATATTTATCTGTGCTGAATTGGGACCAGAATCTTCTATTTCTACAATTGTATGAAAGTTACCACTTGAATTCTTTTCTAATGAATCGGTTGTTTTATCATCACTCTTATTCTCAGACTCACTTCCAGAGTGAGAACTATAAATTGTTGACATATCCTTTTTATCTTGTCCGATCTCTATAAATTTACTTTTATTCAAATCATTTTGAGAAATATCAATATTTTCTGTTTTATTATTATCATCACTGTCCTTAAGTTCACTATCTCCAAAGCCAATATCTGAGATTTTCTTCTTTGAAATATTTTTAACAGACTCAATGAGTTTTTCTTGGTCTTTTTCATCATCACTCTCATCATTTGTCAAATCTATTGAGGTAAGTATCGTCCAAGATTTTGTTCGACGTCTCTTAGATTCAACTTTATTTAATTCTTTAGCTTCAGTTAAACTTTTGTTATTATGTGTGAACATGTGTTTAGGACGAGTTTCCAGGTTCATAATAAGATTGGCGCTAGAAATGGAAAGGCGACCTTTTTTTGTGGTTTTCTCATTATCTGCAGAATCAGATTTAACATTTTTATCATCTAAAATAGTATCTGATGGATCTGTGGACTGGTTATTATCAGCCTGAATGTTAGTTCCTGCACCATTATTATTGCAGTTAATATCATTTTCTGAAACTACACTATGGTTGTTCAATTTTTTAAGACTGAGACGAGGACTTCTTCGAATTGAATTTTCTTTGTTACTTTCACCATCAGAAGTTTTACTATCATTGCTTTGTTTAGTACTGTTTTCTGGTTCTTCTGTTATTATTTCAGAGATTTGCGACGATGTTTTTATAACCACTGATGCAGGCTCTGTTGAAATATGATGAATATGTTATAAAACTGACATTATCCTATCATCAATTGTGTCTTAAAAATAATATTTCTTACCTTTCTCGACACTTGATGTGGAATCTTTTCTAGTTCTTCGAGTTATTCTGGCAGGTGTAACTGGCATTTCAGCATCACTGCCTGTATAAAAAACCGAAAATGATCAATTTTGTTATACTCCTTTTATTAATAACTCTAAAAAATTCATCATACATAAGTCCTTAAATTAAGATGAGGTTCTTACCAGCTTGAGAGTTTCTCCTTGTAGCTCTTTTACTTCTAGGGGAATCAAGGTATAATGCTGTATCTGAGACAATACTAGTATTAGATTTTATTCTTGCACTCCGTCTCGCTGGTGTCACAGGTTTCTCTTCAGCATTGTCTGTTACTTCTTGTATGATTGTTTTTTTTGTTGGCTTTGTAGTATTGGTTTCTGCAACAGAGAAAACAGGACTTATCATTAAAAATATTGCACAATAAGAAGAAAAAAACATTTGTTAACTAATGAAATTAGTGTGTGTAATACATGTTTATTTATTCTTTTCGCACTAATTTCATATATGATAATATGAAATTATAATTCATACTTGAGATATATATCCATAGAAGGAGGAAAAGCTAAGACTAATTTATAGAAAATGGTAATACAAACTACCAAGAAACTATAATGAAAAGTATAGAAATTATAACATTAACATGGTCAAATGCATACCCATGTTAAATGAACACAATTGAATACATGTTTGTCTTCCTTATGTTTGAAGATAATAATTTTTGTAGAATAAGATTCAAGAATTCAAAATCATTTATAGGAAAGCTGGTAGGAAAACGTTATCAAATAATACAGATAAATTAATGTTCAGTATTGAAGTAAAGATTGTATTTTATGACAATAATATTGTATATAAAGTTTATAATATGTTGTAAAAATGAATCAAATAGTTTACCATTTTCATTTATCAATTCAAGCTCTGGTTT
Organism: Cressida cressida; assembly: GCA_018248155.1. NCBI lineage: Eukaryota > Metazoa > Arthropoda > Insecta > Lepidoptera > Papilionidae > Cressida > Cressida cressida. The sequence goes on from DWIB01000290.1 coordinate 5,528, forward strand.
CATTGCCGTCCGGCCTCTTTTCTTCACAGGTGTGGTAGGTGCAGAAGACTTTCCATCATCAGACTGGTCTATTGATTTTCTTATCCGAAGTCTGATTACTGAAGTTTAGATATATAAGAATAAGGCAATTTAAATACATACAAATTCTTATAAATATTAACTATTACAGAGAATACCAATGCATTTTATGTGCTTTATTTTTATATTCACTTAACAATCAAAAACTATTCTGTCAAACTGATAAGGATAAAATATGTTGCATATTTCATATTTTGTTAAATAAATTTAGATTACTAAGCTGTTTAAATAAATTTACGAATGCATTGGAAATTTTGTTTTAAATAGTTACAAACGTGCGTTTAAAATTATTACAAAAAGCAATTGATCATTTTCCTAAATAATACAGTATTTAAAAGTTATTTTTAGTTTATTTATCCTGTAAATTGCGCAATTGCTTTAAAACCGTTTGACTGTAATAATGACGACAGACAAATAAATTCTCGTCAAACTGTTTTAAGAGTTAATATAACGAATTAATCAAAGGTTAGTAGTGGAAATAACTTTTACAAGCCAAAATACGACGCGGAGTGGAGGAAAATATTTGATGACTAACCATTATTAAGGCCGTTAACGTATTACAAGCACGCGTTCTTGTGATTTAAATTTGATAATTAACTACATTTACGTACCTTTCACCACTGGTTCTTTGTCCATTCTTTGTGTGTTCTAAACAATGATCAATTCAATTATTTCCTGATAAAGACAAACACTAGTGAAGTAGAATTAACGTCGCTTTGAGGTTGAGGTAATAATGGCAGAACAGCTGTTAGGATGCGATGTCAATTTGAATCTAAAGCGTAGTAGGCAAGTATTATTCCATCTGGCAATAAAAATGTTTCTTGCAAGTACCATAAATCAAAAAATTCAAACTTAGTACCATAAATCAAAAAATAAATAATTTTAAGGACAAATTAGTATTCCTCCATAAAATATTTTTTTAAATTTAAATTATGTTTGCAAAAATATCAACCTTGTTTGGAAGATTTTACATGAATATTGCACTTTAGAGAATTTGTATATTAAATCCACATTTCCTTGAAACATTTTTTGTTTATGTACCAGAGTTTATGTTGTAGGAGACGCGTGAGACATTCATGTAATGTTATGGTATAAACATTTAGTTACTCCAATAACTCCATCAGCTACAGACCGAAATATGATAAAGTTTGCGCATAAATTGTTTGACCCCTAGATAAAAGGTGCGGTGCCAATCATATTCACTACACTGTCATGTTATTCAAAAAATAATTGTTTGCTTCTAGTATAAATCAAATAAAAATGAATTCATAAGATAAATAAGTAGAACAAAAACACGATAGCATTTTAACGCTTACAAGATTAAAAGTAAAACATTGTAATAAATGTTTAGCTAACGTTGTATTTTATGCTACTTACATAGATATTCTAATATTTACTTAACTATATTAGACAATTAATTAAATTGAACTTTATAAGACAGGAGGACGACTAATGTAGCGAGAGTGACTCCTGTGATCTTTCTTAATTAATTTCCTTAGTAGCCTTTTATTACGTCTCAGTGCTATGAGGCTTTGCCCATTACGGCGTATTTAACCCTTTTCACTTCCATGAAGAGAATTTCATGTAGATATGGGTACATTTTTTTCTCTTTTTAGATATTTAAACAATTTTATTTTTAAGCAACTTTTTTATTTACCCATCTTTATAATTTCAATGGAAGGCATCAAAATTGCTACTGCTATAATTTTAATACAAAAAATTATTATGTTTGCGGGTTAATACGATACTATCTAGTGGACAAAAAACCGGTACAGAACAATAATCCCTCATGGCCAAAATGTACTCATTTGATTATCTCGCAGCTTTTTTTATTAAATAAAATAAGCGTCGAATTTATGGTAAATTATACGCCTGTATAACACCATCCTACCACATTGCCCTCGTTACCTCAAAACGTGAGATGTTAAGTTCCGTTACACTAGTAATATCATATAATACACTAGCTATAACGCCCTTAAACCGAGACAATGTTAACACGTTACTTTTTGGCGACAGGAGTAAGAGCTCCAGTTATTCCCAGACAATTTCCTGTAATAGAAATCTAGCACTAGTGAAATTTATGGGTAAAATTATTCATTCAAAATTATAATTGTAATAAACTTGTATTATTAAAATCAAAGTGTAACTTCCAATCCTTTGTACACACCTCTGCATGGGTGAAAATATATACGACTCGGAATAAGTTCAGGTTAACAGCTTGTATCTAAAACTTTCCAAATATAAGTTCTTTAAAGCTCTCTTGCAACAGTTTTTCAAGTCAAAGAAGCGAGATGTTATGAAAGTTCTTCTTGCTTATAAAACGTTGACATATTCGAAATATGTATAATAATTACTTTAGCATGTATCTGTTACTTATTACTTTTCTTGTAAAACAATAAATATATTTAATTGGAGGTTGTGAAGCACAACATTGAAAAGTTGGCAACATGTAGAAATAATAGATAACCAAACCTACATAATACAAAACTTAGTCCACGACTCCACAGGGTCACTGGCTCAGTTACTGATTACGGTGGGTTTGGCGTTGAAAACATTATCAGAACCTGATAACAACAAGCAAACAATTACTCTCGACATACTCGTCGTCAGTCAACGGTCAAGAATGGTCGCCTGCGCAAGAAAGACATATTCCCAAGGTCCTGCAATGAAGAATGAACCCTTCGTCAAACCCGCCTCGGTGTGCCTGCAAGTCGTCACCACGATCCGGTAATACAACCTATGCCAGGGATATTTGAGTTTTCCGATACACAGGACTTTAGTACCGGCATTTGTAAACCGTGTGGCCGGAATATAGTACTTTTGAGTATTATTTCGATGACCTATTAGTGTCAATACACCAACACATGCCGTTCAAAGTGTCATTCACGCGTTGATCTTTCATCCCGCATTAGGTATGAGGTCAGGACGGTAACAAGGTCGCGTGTGAAAAAGTTCACATGGTAAAAGCGTAAAGACAAGTTATGCTGTGTACTGTTATTGTAGTATATGTAATATATATAGTATAATGTAGCAACCTTCGTATTCACGTAAAGGTTTTAAGTTACAACTGCGTTGGTGTTTAATAGGATTTAAATATGTATTTTAAAACAATACTAAAGAAAATGGCTCTAAGCCTCTTTTTACATAAACGTATCTTTATGAAATTATATTAATAGAATAAGGTATTTAGGCTTATTCCAGTACCATTAGATTTTATTGAAGCCGCTGCGGTCGAACCTGTGTAAAATAAAATTTGCTATTACCCTTCAAGAAGCTTAGGGCATGGTAAAATTGCATATGGAAATAGATAGTTTAATTTTATTACATAACAACTTTGTTATGTACTGTGTACTATTCTTTTTTTTACATCGGGAGCTTAAGTAAGTAGGATCTTACCCCAATTATTCTCCTTCCTCCCATATGACTTAATTTGGGCCTAGGTTCAAGTCTGTAAGTCAGCTGGTCTCAGTGTTTCCGTTTACTTATTAAATGAGTCTTTTAGAGTATATAGACAGACTTCTTTTAGACTAGTGCCCTTTACCACCTAGATTACATCTCCACTTTCCACCAGGTCGGATCATAATCAAGGATTAGTGAATATAAATAAAAAAAATAATTTAGGATTGATTATACTGACAGCAGAAACATTTGATATTTATTAAACAAATTCTTTTTTTTTTGTTAACCGTTACAATTTGGATTAAAATCGTAATTATCTAGTTTAAATAGTAGGAGAAATAGTTTGTATTCGAGATGCCTTTTCTTTTGTAAAAAAACCCAGAAAGCTTTTACGATATTACTAATACCGGCGTTATCGTAAACTGCTCCCGCAATCTTACCATACATACATAAAAGCGCAAAATTTTTAGTGTCAATAACCGAAGGAATTCTACTATAGAATAACTACTACACTACTGTAAAGAACTACTATATGGCACTAATAAAAATAAGCTATTTTAATGATCGTGTTGAATTGAATGAACTTGTTGAATTGTCAATAATGTATTTAGTATTAGACTATAACATCTTTCCTACCTTCTTAGTTAAGTATGTTATAAAATGAAGTAAAGGTGGAAAATTGTTTTGGAAAAAAATAACTAAATTTTGGTTGATTTTGGTAACAAAAAATGTTTTTTTTTCCTATAGTTGATCTTGACACGCTAGTCCAAAATAATGTGGCATTGAAAAGAATGGTATAAATAGGATATTAATCCTCATAGTTATAGCTTGTTAGAGAGAATACACAATCCTCTTTGTTATAATTCTATTCACTTTGCAATCGCTTTCATATTGTAGTTACAGAGGCGCTGATTTAGAGCAGCGCGGAAATTTGAAAATCTTTTCAATTTAAATTTCAATTAGACGAGCTGAATAATCTTTTTGATGATTAGATCTCTGGTGCCGGATCGATTAGGTAGGTACTAGCAAACTTAGACTAAATGAGACAATGTTATTCAATGTATGTCATTTTAATGGGTGCAATTATCATAAGCAGGCGTATCACTCATCATGTGAACTAGACTTAGATAATAGAATAACAGGAAGTTTTGAGATCACTGAGTTAATTAAGCTTTAATTACTAGCTTTAATTAAGTTAAACTACGTAAGGATATAAAAGTAATGGCACTAGATAAAATGGTATACACAGCATCACACCGCACTCGTCGCCTCGGGTTTTAAGATTCTAAGTCTTGCTGTCCTAGTAATTTCACAAGGCACAAGCAATTTAAACCATAACATAGTAGTAGTTTGCATACTATTGAGACATAGACGCTGCGGTAGCACTTGTCATATTTTTCTTTTTACAATAATAGGTATTATACACATGTTTAAACATTTTTCAATAGTTTTATGAAACTGACATTACAACATCAAAATATATTATCTAATCGCCATTTTCTATACACACACGTACACACAAGTAATATTTATAGATATTAGTTTTTTCGTTCCCTTTATGTTTGGGTTTAGGGCGCAAGTCGTTTGTTGAAGTGCCAGTGTTTATAACCATCCCACTATCCCAACGAATATTGCAATATTGAAATCCTTTTTTATGACGATGCTGAAAGGATCGCGTTTAGTTAATGTTATTATTAATATTTTAAATTTTTACTGAAAGAAGTACGTACTATGTTGTACAGTCTGTGGCCTCATGCCCTGGCAAGGGTAAGATTGTTAATGACAGGACTGGCAACACTGTCAGATCAGCCACGATTTTTGCATGATCGCAACTTGTTTGTATACATGAATGTAGTTAATTCGTATTCGAAAGAATAAACCTATGTAAACAGTGTCTACCGTATCTCACTTAACGCGTGTTACATCAATGAAGACATGGAAGCTCATGCCGGCCACGCCCGCTCCTAAGTCTCTAGTGTATATTTAAAAAAAAGTTGTAGTACTGTTTCCAACGATTTTATAATAGTTTCTTTTTATGAGATGTTAATATGATG
>DWIB01000291.1:0-11055 GCA_018248155.1 Cressida cressida
AAAAAAAAAGAAAGGGAACAAACGAAACGGCTTGAATAATGGTCTCCGAAATATTGTACTTAAACACTATAATTATATGAATGTAAAGGAAAAGTTAAACAATAAACAAGACCTTGTAAATGGTTGCAATGATTTCCTTTTTTATTTTACTATTTACATTTGTGCAGTGGTTGACTTTTATATAATTTTTTTACATAAATACTTTGTTGATATTATCACAAAACAAAAAAACATTTCCTATAAAATATTACACAAAGTCATTCCAAGTTATTCTAGTAACAGCAATACAGCAAAAAAATTGGTTTTGATTTTCCTTATTCTTTCTACACAAGGTAAAGTGAAAAATTATTCTAACCTACTATTAAAACAGATCTGAGTAAAACACTTTACCAGTCTGTTTCTCAGTCACTTACCAGTGTCAAACTGTTCAGATGGTATGCCTTGTCACCAGATACCATCTAGAGAGGACCACCGCTTGTATCTGCCACTAAACGGTAGTGCAGAAACATTAATGTATTTTTTTTAAGGGTGCTGTAACTATTACTGAGGTAACCAGACTTAACATCTTATATCTCAGAACACTAGCCACAATTTGGTATACCATTCTATGTAACATTGTAACTAGTGCTAAAGTGATTATTTTTTTATACTATTATTTTTTTATACCAGTATTATTTACCATCAGATTAACATCTCACTCATCTTGTTAGTTAATTAAAGAAAAATCCTTGATAAAGGCTGTATTTCTAACAAAGGAAAAGTACAAACAAATAAAAATAATATTCTTTTGATATATTTTATTAATTCACCATTTATTTACACTATTTACAATAACAAATTATTCCTAAACATTTTATTTTAAATGTATCTATTTATTTGTACAAGTGGCTCAAATTTAATATTATTTGGAATGTTAATATTCAGATAACTTTAGGAACTTTTTAAAAATGGGGCAGACATACTTTTCCCGCAAATAATTCAGATATAACAGTTATCCACAGTGACAGCACAAATAATATATATGAGATACCAACTTGGTGACTGTTTGGTAATTGGTATGGCTGTCCACCGATTTCATCGACATGAAATCCCATTGGGAATATTACTGCGGCGAGACAAAAGGCGACCACTGAAACGTTAGAATTATATTAACACTGTGCTGAGTTCTCATATTTGTAAAAAATGATATTTACATACTTGCTGCAAAGCCGACCCATCTAGCATATGGGATTACATTACGATCAAAATGACTTGATGCCAAAAGTATCACTGTACTCGTGATGCAAACACATCCTATCAGTATGCATATCAAAGCCAGTAACCATTCTGGTTGTAAGTCTGGAGTAAAACAAACTTGGGGCCTGTTGTACAGTGTCATACAAGACCACATCAATCCAAGACGTGTATCACCTACAATATTTTAATAATTTTAATAATCCATAGAATATTTAATTGAAGAATATATAATAATTATTTAATTATAACACTTTACTTTGTGCCTTGTAGTACATTACCTCCGACATCAGTAATTATCCAATCTGGCATTGCAAGGCTAACTATGGCAAAAACATCAGCTGCCATAAAAAGGGTTCCAGATATAATAGTTAATTTATCCATACTGATTAATATTGTTAAAGGTGATATATCAATTCAAATTCCTTAACAAAATAATGTTATACATTTGGCTAGTTAGTACATTTAATGCATATAAATAATGTTTTTAAAAATGTATACGTCACGATTTATTATATTAAAAGTCAAAGTATAATAATTTAACCACAATTTAAAACTTATTTACACAAGCGTTATTCTATAAATAAAGAACACTTGACATATATATCAGGAGTAAATCCTAATATTATTGCCTTAAATTACAGAACCATAGACACAAGAGTTGTTATTAAATACATATCAAGTGAAACAGACAAAGAAAACAGAACGTGTCCATAAACTATATTGAGATTTACAATTTCCTCTTCTATCATAAATAAAAAAATAAGGTTAAAAAAGTAAAACAAAATAAAAAATCGGTACATTAATGTACTAATGTATTGTCTAATGATTTGTTATTAATTCTTTTATAACTAATAAACAATTGATGGTATCAGAGATTCTCAACCTTACATGCAAAGAATGAGCCAAGTTCTAGTAATTAATAATTATTTCAAATATACAAATTAAAATGACATGTATTAAAAATTTACAAGTACGTTTATTAAGGGATAAATTAAGAGTCAATAAGAATAAACCTAAAATTTAGAGACACTAACATTTTCGCCGCAAATAAATAAGGCGGGTGTGATTGAAAATTACTGGTGTAGGTCCTAATAACAATTGCTACACGCTTTTATTATCTATAGTAAAGATGTATTAAGTCATAAAATCTTTTTCCGCTATTATTAAGAAGCATGTAACGGACACTTATTTTTAGACCACTGAGTCATTCTGAAGATGATAAAATATAGAAATTACATTAAGTTTAAGAACATGAGTGATTCGCGAGTAGAAATACAGCAAAATCAATTGACAACTGCTAATTTTTAATCTGTGTAGTCGTTTCACCATTTTTAATTATGTCATGAAATTGCATATTGCTTGAATATGGATATAGTTAACATGAAAGGTAAACAAGATAAAAAAACAACATTTATATAAGAAATATTTTATTTGTTATGGTTAAATTTAAGTATCCAAAAACATTAATCTTATCATAACTAAAAACTGTACAATTACATTTAATTAACAAATAACTAATATTCTGTCCATAACAGAGCACTATTTCTTCATGTCGATTAGTGGCACTGCATAACAAAGTTTGAACACAAACCTCCCAATTTTTATTTTCTCACAGAAACTTCAATGCATGGCGCTTGCTGCTTCTTGTCGTAGCAAGGATTCTTCTTGGTTGATATTCTTCTATATAAATTAATGCAATAGTTACTCCGCCATCGTTGCATCCTAGCAAAATTATGTGTGTCGATATATTTGGGTGGTGTACTGCTGGAACACGACCGCGGCAACTCTATGTGGCTATTACATAACCACACAACAGCATGCGTATATATCAGGATGCCTATCAAACAGAAAATGTTAAATATTTGCAACAACTGGGAGGCTGGCTTTGCAAGCAAGTTCGGTTTGGTCGCTGCTAGTGTATAGTAATGGAAATTGGTTTAAGAATTTTAAGGCCTTGGAAGTAGACTCAAATGCCAACTCACGAACGATGAACTCCACGGGTACTGTCTGCCTGTAGCTGAACATACAAAAAAAAATTAATGAACACAACCAGCATTGCTGGCAAATTTGAATTGATGGGTTCCTTTCCTTTATTGATGTCAGATATTTAACAAGACCCAAAATACTTACCTAATAGCATTTATTTAGTTTTTAGTGACTGAAAATTTTATGTGTAATGCAAAAAATTTTAATTAAATAGATAACTAGCAAAAATATTTTAAATTAAAAGCTTAAATGTTGAATAAATTGTGAATAAAATAACAAAATGGTTGTCACAGAAGTTACTACATTTTGTAAAAGTCTAAGCAAACAGAGATGCGAGTAGGTTTCATCTCACCTATCCATATTCATTCAAGATAATAATTTTTTAATATATTATACTTAGGTGAATTTGTGTTAATTCCCGAAAAAATTTTTTGAAAGTTGTGTCTTTAAAAATGCAGCATTCATAAAGTTAATAAAATTAAAGGTGAAAGTTAATGTGATTAAAAACATTGATGTTAGTATGTGATTATACTTTTTCATTTGAGGAAGCTACATGAGGCGAGGAGATGTACACATGATGGTAGTACTATGTGTATACTTGATGGCAGAAATAGAAGCTGCGGTGGTGTATCCACGTTAACAAACAGGTGTAATGTCTTCATTATATCATAATTTATTTTAATCAAATAATAATGGCGTAAAAATTTAGTGTGTCAATTATAATACTGTTTAATGTAAATATGCATAAATCTAACGTGACTATTATAAATGAATAAAGTTCATATAATAATTTGTATAAATGATAGACTGAAATTAAATTACTAATGAGAATTGAACTCAATAATGTAAAAAAATAAACATACGACTTTATGATGTATTTTAAGTATCGCTTTCTTTCTCGCTCCACAAACCAGTCCATGAGGTAGCCTGTCATTTTTGGTGCATTTTTATACAGCAAGAAGAATTTATGAAGATTTCCAGTGGTCCATGCCTGCCGTGTAAGGAGTGCATGTTTAATGCATTGTTTGTCCCTGTCTTCTTTAGAGAGGAATTGGTATATTGTTGTAAGATCTGAAAGAAAATAGACAAGTATTGATATAAAAGAAGTATTAACATAACATTTACTGATATTAGTTAATAATCAAGTTGTGAACTTCAAAGTATTTGTTTTATTTTATGTACATACCTAAAGTGTTTGTGGTAAAAATGTAATATAGTATCCTGTATGCAGTGAATTCAGCAGCGTTAGCCCTGCTCTCGGGTAATTCTGCGTAAAGCATTTTCAACTGTGTTTGGCACTGGTTGAACTCTTCATGATCTCCTCTCTCTAACGCTATCCATGCATGTGTCTCATAAACATTAACTGTAAAACTATCTCTAATGCCTTGCACCTAAAAGATAATAATTTTGAAATATTAAAAATATTAATGAATAAATAAATAAATAAAACAAATACAAACATTACATATGAATGTTGAAAACTTTTAACCATTTTGCTAAACAAAAAGAACAGAAGGAGAGAGAAATAATAAAAACTTTAGAAAGCTATAAAAATACAAAACATATTGTTGACATAAAAATTAAAAAATATATATCTTACTGTTAAATCCTGTCTAATAGATTTTAATTGATCACATGTGTAGCGGTAATCCTGCTTTTGAATCCATTTATCCTTTACATTTTTAAGTGCACTTTTTAGAACAGAAATGGGCCTCACTTCACACGCTTCAGGCGCCCTTGTTAACCTCAAAAAGGACTTTTCTATCTCTAAGCAAGTACCCACAATGTGCACATTATTAAGCTCATAATCTCCCTCACTATCTTGAATAATAGGCTTTTTAGAAGACGGTCCTGTACTTATTGTGTTAATTTTCCAATCATTTCCAAATCTCTCTGCACGTTTTTGCAATTTTTCTGCATTACCTTGTCCATTCTCAACCACAAATTGGTTACAGTTTTTCTTTTTACCATTTTTGTTACCTTTTGGGACTTTCTTTATATCCAATGACAACTTGTCCTTAACCTTTTGACGATTTTTGTTTTTCAGTGTTTTCTTATCCTCTAATTCATCACTTGACGTTGAGGTGCTAAAAAATAAAAACAAACAAAATTATTATAAACACAGGCTTATAATTTCGCAACAAAATAAATGTCCATGAATGTGCACATTAAAAGCTGTTACCTTGCACGCTTCCTAGGACTCGGAGACCTGCTTCTTGAATGAAGTCGGCGGCGCCGTTGGGGCGAGCTTTTAAAACTATTATGAGTTTTACTCCCCTCCCCTGAAGACTTAGGTTTAATATCTGAAACGCTCTCATTTTTTTGATATAAAGTGCCTCGAAAAGGTTTAACTACTAAATTGTTACGTTCACTGTGAACACTTGGAATTGGTTCCTCATCCCAGTTTCTAGTCCATATTTCACCCTTATTTGCAGCTGCTGTAATACGTCCCTTTAAGCATATATCTATCTGATCACGATCAAAAGCTGTTTTACACTTTTCATAGCATCTGCTTATGTACCTTTCCAAGGCATCAGGCCATGACCCAGTTGAAGATAAACACATGTTTGAGGATTGTAAGAGTTTTTGAGAATCATTTGATTCAGTATTCATAGATACATCTTCCATTTCAACCTCTGTGACATTATCTTCTATTGGCTCAGGAATGTTTTCAGTCTCTAAGGGGGGAGGTAAAGGCACATTAAGAGGAGGAGGTGGTGGCTTTGGTAGATCAGGTGGAGGACAAGGAGGAAGAGGAGGAGGGTAATTAGGTAAAGGTGGTAATGCACTAAATTTACACAATTCTTTGTCATCATTATTACCTTTATGCTTTTTATTAGTATTATTATTTACAAGGAGAGGATTTTCATTAGGTGGAAGAGGCGCAGATTTTTTATTTAAATTAAATCTGATTGGAGGCTGGTTGACGAATGCCCGATTGATATCAAGAGGTGACACCCCAAGAAGAGAGTCCGACGGTGGTTTCGAAAATTGAGGATGAACAAAGTTTGGCGTCATTTCATTAGGTTGAAACTGATAAGAAACATTATTATGGAACTGGTTAGGTCCATTATTATGGAACTGATTAGAACCATTATTATAAAACTGATTAGAACCATTATTATTCATATTATTGTTATAATACTGTTGGTAACAAGGCGGGTAGAAACCGCCGCCATATCTATTGTATTGAGTTCCACTATACATCCACGGATTATAATTAGAAACATACATCTGGGCCACATCTGAGTTTTGTACAGGATGTTCCGACATTTTCTTCTTGTTATTCGACATTTTACTTATTACATTTAAACCCTAAATATGTGAAGAACATATGTTCACAAAATGGCGTCACACTAAAGCACACGAATATATCTACTACAAAATATTATTCACGAGCACTTGTAATCTTCCACTTACTTTGATTCAATAATTACTTGATGACTTTAAAATGATAAATGTCAGTTTATTATGGCACGATTCAATTATCGCCAGAAGCCCTTAAATAGCCAAAATATCCAGAGAAATACATTTTATGTAACAAAGAACAGCGTTCACTTGAGATCCAGTTACTCTATGGCATTTTAAACATAAGAAAAAAATAACACAGATAACACACATATTTTCATTAAACACCAATAAACACAAAGTTAATCAATTTTTTTAACTCGATAATTTTAAAAATTGTGACAAAAAACCAAAACACGTTATATACGATCTCTAGTTAATGTTCATTATCGGAGATACAATGATTATAAATGCCAATAATTAAACATGAAAAGAAAACAACAAACATAAAATGTAAATTTGAGGATTTTAACTAAAAATCCATAAAATATGTACTTATTTAATATTGCAAAATAATTATCCTGATGCGAAATGAAAGCCAATTAAATCTAAATTTTATACGTAGACGTAATACCGAACACTTGCTAATAAAGTCAAAAAGAAATACAATTGAAAAGGGCAAAATTGTGACTTAATATCCTACGTACAGCATTGTGAACTTGTTCAATTATTAACGAAAAACAATATCCATATGCAGCGCTCGTGTGAGAGGCACATTCTTATGCAAATTAGTGCGCAGACACGGTGATACCAATTATTTTGTTCAGAGACAATTTTAAGTTTACTCGTTACATTCGGCCGGTATATTCAGTTCAAGATTCATTCAAAGTTCATATGGTAGTAAATCTTGACACAAAGTATCTTACAATACAGAAGGTCCTGTCAGGTCTGGTCCGGTCAGGAGACGTCCTGGCATACTCTTTTCCTCAACTTTAGTCTACTTTGTACTAAGATATCTAAAACGAATAAATCGTGTATTATTATCGCATGTTGTTAGATACGTGAACAACTAAACGAAGGAGCAGCTCATGTAATCATGTTGAAAGTTAGTGTATTTTCTTGAGTCCAATTTATGAATCCCTCAATATCCTGCCACTGTCCAAGTAGAATCCGTCTGTTATATATAATGACGAACAAGTTATGTGTTGAATGTTTAAGTTTTTAGTGGGATCTTTAATCAATAGTATCCTGAACGTTAATTTAATTGATTTTGAAAGTAAAAAAGAGCAGCTTTTTGTTGTGCTTTTCAGAAAAATCATAATGAAAATTTTAGGACGATAATTCAGAAATAGACAGATGATGTGTTTGCTACCTTTTCTGTCAGTCAATAAACCTGTCACTGTCAGTTATGGATTGATTTGATTACTAGTTGAAATGTAATCAAAGAAATAATCATATTAACTTAATGTAAATCGATTATTATGGCCTTATGATAATTGAATTAATAAATACAAAGAACACAATATTACACGTTAATGCGAAGTCCCATTACTGTTATTAAAATTAAGCGTACAAGAAGTTTTATTAGTTTTTACGAGGCGTTTTCTAAAAAAATAAACATATTGAAAATCATTCAAATCTTCATTCTTTATTACAGCTCTTACTTTAAATCATTATTCCATCGGAAACAATTTATGTCCAAACGTTTTTGTGTACATATTTATTTCAATTATATACTTTGCTATGAAATATACCCTAAACAGCAACAATATCTGAATATAGATAAACATATAAGAAGTCATTCGTTGTAATCATAGATACAGGACAAAATGATCATATTCATTCGTTAAAGGAAGGAGTGGTTATTTCAGACTGGTTTTTACAGTATGGATTTATTAAAAACTCCGTCTATTCAATCATTATTGGATTCTGATTTAGAATCTGTAGAAAGTCTTAATTGTGTGGAAATTGAAGAGGTATGTATATAATGAAATAAAAATATTGTGCCTATATATATTTATATAATAGATATGTATTTTTCCAGCTTGATGAAGTAGAATATGCATTGCCAGAAAGAGAAGCTCCTACTTTGGCTGAAGTTTTGTTAGCTGAGGAGGAAGGAATTGAAGATGTTGGAAAGACCAACAATTGTAAAGATGTGACTTGTTCAGCACTGCAAGTAGAATTCTTACAGGCAATTTCACAACAATTAGTTCAAGCACAAGTATGTATATCAAAATTTCTCACTTCATTTTCAATTCATTAAAGGTGGTATATGTTTTAAAAAATTACCATTGCATATAAAATGTTCTAAAGGAATAGTTATTTTTATATTAAATTACATGTAACCTTATTATTAAGCCTAATATTGCTGTGATGTAGTACGGAAAGTAATCATGAAATGATAAATCTTTGGCTTAGACATGTTTTCACTTTTCTATAAGATATGTATCTCTATTTTGTAAAATACCACTTTAATAGAATTTAACTATAAATTTCTTTGCTTTTCCTTAATAGATATAATATAATAAATAAGGGAGGTGTGACTATTGCAATTTCAAAATGAAAATATGAAGGTGATTTTCTTGGGGAGTGAATTTTCCTGTATACATAGAAAATACTTGAAAAAATCAAAATCCTACATATATCCACTGAGTATAGAGTGAGTTTGCATGTGTGTTGCCTCCATTTGCAGATCAGGGGTTTAGCCTGTCCAATACTTGGGCCGCTTTGTTCTTCAACTTACTAAAGTGAAACTTAATTTGGTGTCGAGAGTGACACTGATGTATTTGTCCAAACTCCTCCATGGGATGATTCTATGACTTTTGTTGAACTTTTTCATGAAGTTATTTAGGATTGCGCAAGTGTCGATTGGTCTTTTATGTGTGAAGCTGGTTAAGATGTATTCGGTCAGCCTTTGGTCTTGTTTAATGCAGGAGTAACTCCTGCTGCTCCTGAATCTAAACCGTTTTCCTGGGAGATGGCAATTGTTGCCCATGAGTTGCCGAAGGCTCTCTATAATGGTGCTCTCGTAAACTTTGCCCAATGTGTTGAACTGATCAGGCTGTTGACAAGACTGGTCGGCCGATATTTGGGGGTAAGTTTCTTAGGTTACCGTTCTTCAGAATGTCAATAACCTGTTTATCGGTATCCTTGTTTATGCCAACAATAGCATAGTGTTAGAGAGATATTTGATCAGTGCACAGAACAGTGGAGATCAATTACAGACATTGAGAGAGTCGATCGTTTAGCTGTCTTCAACTCTCCAAAGCTGAATTTTGTTGCAACCCAAAAATTTTGGGTGTGTCTGGTAAAAGCACAATATTACTATGGCGCTTTTACCATATGAACACGTGATTGATATTCATCCCTTCGTTGTCGATATTCTGCGCACGAGGACAAAGCGGTTTGCGAATGGCCAGGGTATAGAACATTCTGCCTGCGACAGCATTTGTGTTCAAATAGACATGGAACTCCTCAAGAGTGGTGCAGTTTTCCTTCTAATTTAATATCAATTTCCATTTGTTGGGGGATCATAGTCAAGCACTAGCCTATGTAAATAAAAATAACAGTTTATAGCATTTAGTGTAAATGTCACTTAAATTTTTACTCCGTTTCATTGAATTGTTTATTAATACAACATACTTTTAACGTTAGTGAAATGGAACATTTATGAAATGTGTCAATTAAAAAAAAATTGGTTGTTTCAGGAAAGATCATTGGTAGGTGCAGCAACAGCTCTTAGTGTTGGAAGTAATGGAAAGACCACTGTAGGTACAGCCCGAGGGCATTTACTGTCATTTCAAGATCAAACATTGAGATGGGTTTGTGATGTGAATGAAGACTGCGGAGCAGTTACTTGTTTGGCCTATAACAATGACAGTACTCGGCTTTTGGCTGGATATGCACGAGGTCTTGTGTTACAGTATGAAAGTGTAAGGGGAGTGATTTTAAGGCGCGTTACGTTAGGAGGTGAAACATGGGGAGCTCTTCGAGTTACATGGGCGGGTACATCTGGCTTGGCACTCGATACAGGTGGATCTGTCTGGTTAATGAAATTCTCGCGACCTCTGGGCGTGCGATCTACTCAGGTATCTTGCCTATTCTCGGGCGCACGCGGAGAAGTTGTCGCAATGACAGCACGAGACGCTCGCATTTTAGCCCTGGCAACACTGCTGAGAGTCATAATAGTCGCTGGAGGTAAAGCCGCCGGAATCAAGTTAGAAGGACCATCAGATACATTACCAATCTTGGAGTGGTGCGAAAGTGACAACAGGATACTGATATGTGCACGATTTAACACACTTCAATGGCTATCTATAAATATAACAGGTACATCTATATCTCTGCGTCCAATACAAAAAGTTGATTTAGTAGCGACACCTTTGTGGATGGGTTGGCTCGGCGGTAGTCTGGCCATATTGGACAATAATGAAACTCTTCGAATATGCGGTGATGATTATGATAAACCCTTGGACCTTTCATATATTGAGCCAGTATATTCTACAGCATTTTTTAAGGTAAGAATTTTTTTTTAATTTGTCG
>DWIB01000292.1:0-11030 GCA_018248155.1 Cressida cressida
CATTAAACCTCAAAACTTACCATTATAACAAAAAACACCCAGAAGGAAATAATATCTTGTTAAAGTTAACTTACACAATGTTTGGTTTGCGTGATTTGTAAATTTTATAAATTATGACATCACAAACCATTTTCATTGGAAATTGTCATCATCAAAAGTATTTGATGATACATCGATTTCATGAACAGAATTACAATGAAAGGCAAAAATTATTATTATTTTGTTCTATTTCATAAGACAAAAATTAAAATTAACATATTTAAACTAAAATAAAAAACTAATAAAGTTTATAAACTAGTATCGAAACAATCTAAAGACACGTTAGATTCAAGTTTAAAACTGGATGGTTTAATTACAGTCCCAGAATCAGATTCCTTCGAATCATCTGACACATTACAGCACTTTGGGTAGTTTCCAAAAGGGTTATCAACTGCTCTTAAACGTTGTCCAACACTCGTCACTAGTTGGCACCTACTCTCAAAAGTTCTTAAAGCTTTTGCGTATAGTGGTACATGAGAATCTTTAGTCAGTGGGTTGTGTATCTTAAGGTACAGTGCAATAAACAATAGTGCCGATATTTGGACTGTCAATCCAGGATACTTTGGCCGGACAACATTAACAGAACAGCAAGCTTCTGTTATAATATTGCCTACCGTTTGCTCGAGATACCCCAGATGAGGGAGGTTTTTTAACAATATCTGTGGAAAATTTTTACATTCTTTCAAAACTTTGATATCATGAAATATATGGGGAGTGGCCAAAAATTTCTGAAGACAAGCAGAATTGCAGAATAAATAAGTTTTTTTCTTATATACTGCAGCAAAGTCCTCCTTTCCTTTTTCAATGAACTGTCCTGGTAAATTTTCTGCGTATGTCACAATACATACACCATCTTCATACAAATTGCAATGATTTATTGTTTTAACCACAGCCGGTATTTCAGGGATGTCCACCATATTCTGCTCCAAAAATTGTGTAGGATCTTTCAAAAGCAGATCGCTGTGTTCTCTACAAACCCAGTAAAAGTTTTCTTTAAATTGTACAACACCTTTTTTATCAACTGGGTATCCACTGTGTTTAATAACGTTGTTATGTAGACAAATTGGACAAAAGTTTCTGTACTTGGACATTTTCGATTGGAAATCGTCATCGGAAATAGACATCGCTGCCACAGGTACAATTTTGGTTTTGTAGTTTGTTAAGTAATAGTGTATTTGAGGAATAACTTTACCAATTACACCACCGGCATCATAAAAACATTTCCAAAGTGACTGACCTCCATTTAAATAATATATATTCTGGGTGTCATTATTAATAAATTCTTTAACTCTATCACACTCCTTTATATATTTTGAATATCTATACGCTATGAAGTGCCGTGAGTATGGTGGTTTTATTTTAATTATGTTAGGATAAATTTCTTTCTGAGAATTTTCTAAAATTTTCATTTTGCCGGTGCGTATATAAAAAATATTTAAAGGGAAAAGGCCTCTTTTTTGTAATTCCATTGCTTCGAAGGGTGAATTTGGCAAACCATCCAATACAAATCCCTTGAATGCACTGCAATGATTGTTGATAACTGTTTGAATAGCCTCTATAACAATATAATTACATATACTCTCTCCTTTTTGAAGTTTTGATATTATTTTAGAAGCTAAA
This sequence comes from Cressida cressida, assembly GCA_018248155.1. NCBI lineage: Eukaryota > Metazoa > Arthropoda > Insecta > Lepidoptera > Papilionidae > Cressida > Cressida cressida. The sequence goes on from DWIB01000292.1 coordinate 1,660, forward strand.
TCAGTCCAAGATAAATTATTTATAACATATCTAAGTGCAGTACCTTTAGAAACACATATTAAGCCATATTTCTTTGCAAGTTTTGCAGTTAATTCACTTTTTCCTGATTTTGGTGGTCCTAATACAGCAATTCTCAAAGGATAGCTATAAAAATATTTGATGTTCTCATTTACGATATATTTCAGTGGGTTTTGTCTAAATTTCTTTAAATTATCTTTGCCACAAATGAAATAAATGTGCGAGCGATGAATGACTGATGTAACTTGATTATTACTTTTGGAAATGTTGAAAGGATTGGAAATAGCATCCGGATTATCGTACATAAAAACTGGACACATTCGATAAAATTTGCTTAAGAAAAACAAACCCTCCAATAGTAATATTTCTGCAACATCAAGATCAACTATAAACGTTTGTTCAAAACATCTTTCACGTTTAAGTCGTAAACTCGCCACTTTGGATAGTAAAACTCTTTCTACCTTCACAAACGGTTTAGTTCCATCCACAGATGTAAGTTTAATGTTTTGCTCCGTCAATGTATCTTTTAAACTCTGTATATTTTCATCCTCTATTTCAAAAATACCTTCAATCCTATAACTTATCCTTTCACGCACATCTTCTGGATTCTCCCATTCATTATTATCAATTGGTTCTGGAAATTCTAATACCAAGTTGTTGTAAATATTGAACAAATTAACATCAACGTTTGGTAATCCTTGCGGATCTGCCTCAATGATGGCACTCTGTTCAGAAAGATTTTTAAATGGTTCTAAGGGTTCTGTTATAATATTTCCAATAATTTCATCAATGATAAGATTTACGACCACTTTCTCCATTATAAAGTTTCTCCACTGTAGCTTTTCATTATCTAATTTGATACGCGATTTTATTTTTGCCTCGTTCAATTGATTTTTCCACGTATTAAACATTTTTGGTGTTAACCTTTGGGATGACATTTCAGAATTACCTTCCAATTCTATTATTAAATCAGGAATGCAAAAGCACTCAAGCATATCTTCAACATCGCTCTGCATTTTTGGAAATCCGTCCAGAACAAATCCCGTTGATGAAAATGGTGTTTCAAACCATAACTTCCTTAATAATTTTTGCATTAGTATCGATATTAAAGGTGTCCCTTTCTCCAAGTAATTATAAACAATGCGCCTCAGTTCGCTTTCATTGGATAAAATGTCTAACTCCAAGTTTGAATTATCTTCATTCATATTTATTTCAACCATAGTATCTTCATCAATTGGAGTATCAGTAAAACTATTTTCATACTGTCTACCGACTTTCTTGAAATGTCGCGGTAGTAAATAGTAATTAATAAATTCAACAATATCAATATGAATTAAGCCATATTCTTTAGCTAGTAATTTGGCTGCCGACGTTTTCCCACTACCAATTGAACCAATAATGCATATTTTCATAGAAGGCACTTTTTTAAATGGATTTTTATATGCCTGGTATTTAGTTACATCATTTTGGAATTCATTTAAAAATTCTTCTTTACAAAAATAATGTAATTTATTATCATGTTTTAAACAAAATTCAGGCTTGCCTTCCCACAAAACCCCATGTTTATGATAAGATATCGGACAATAAATATTTGTTTCACATAAAAATCGAGGGTCATTAGATATTAAAGGATCATTCGACAAACTTTCTTCACTTCCAAAGTCTTCAATTACATCACCTATATCAGTGCTACAAGTTGGACTATAACCTGTGCGTATTTTCAATAACACCTCTTCAAGTATTTCTATATCAGTTTTATTTTCTATCTGCACTTCAATGCAAGCCTTGGAGGTTTCTTTTATATTGACTTTTAAATTTTCCCAATCTTCGCGAAACTTGTTAAAGGACTCACTAAGATTATTAAGCACCTCGGATTTATTAATAAAGATTAATTGCATTATTTCACTAAGCAATTCTTTTATAATGGTTGTACTATTAATAGAATGGGTTTTAGATGAATTTTCAGACAGCAATTTCGTTTTAATTAACCCGTCATTAGCTAAGTGGAAACGACTTTCATGGCTTTTTAAAGATATATCCAAATTGATGTAATGTTCAGCAATATCTTCATCAATTTCTCTGTCCTCTATAATTGTTACTACGTAATCAGGAAACAGAGATGATCCAAAGAGAAATTCCCAAAGTTCCATATCTACTGGAAATCCATCAATTATGTACTTTCCATATTTGTAATCCCATTTCGATTGTTCCACACTTTGTAAGTCAAGAGCTGCAAGTTCATCAATCATTTTCTGCATTATTTCTGCCGCCGTAGGTTCGATCTCTTTTTCAAGATTGTTTTCTAAAATATATTTAGATGTAGCCATAGTCACATCTTCATCGCCTAGGTCAGGTAGAGCAGGTTTAGGTATTTCTGTAGCAAGTTCGAGAGGAGCATATTGTTGCAAACTGTGATCTTTCAATGCTTTTGCACATATTTCTATATTATCCAAAATCGGAAGTGTACAAATTTCTTGGCGAAGTTTATTTAGTTCTTTTAAAATTTCCCTGCTTTTATTACTATCATACATTTCATCCTCAGCTATTGATGCATGTTGTTTTGTTAAATATATGTACCGATTTAAAACTTTAGATGTCATACTGATCCATGTATTTAAATTAGACATTCTATCTTGTTCCTCTATTTCCCATTTGGTTATTCTCTCTCCTTCAACTTTGGCAATTATTTCTGATAATATGGTCTGACAGAAAGCATCATACTTGTCTTTTTTAATATTTTCTACAAACTTATTATAGCATGTAACTGGTGAATCAAACAACCAGGATAAACATTGTGAAACCATACTTTTTCCCGATGATTTCGTTCCCATTACAATTATTCTACATGTTGGTTCCAAAAATTGTAACTTTAAAAATGGTCGCGGATTTCTGCAAAATGCAACCATACTGTCTAAAGACGACAGAAGATAAATATGATTGAAAAAGGCAACAGCATATTTAGAAAAACCTTGAACAACACGCCTTTTTTTCAATTCTACAGGACATCTACTATACCATGGTGATGCAAACCGGCCAAATCTTTGCACACCACACTTAATAACATTCATTTCTTCAGCCAATTTCCAAAATTCTTCTATGTCTTCAGAAGGCTCCTCAAGATATAGTGGTTCTGGTAATAAAATAGGTTTGACTGGTAATAACAAAAGTTTGTCTACAAATGAGTTAACCATTTCATGAGAAGAGTTACAACCATCTAGTTTAAGAACATAATTTGGTGAGAAATCCTTTATTTTGTTCTGTAAAAATGGCCTCACATATGTCTTGTAATTACACATCTGATTTGTTGAGTTAGATTTAAAGTTACTTGGTAATCTACAAGAGTATTTGCGATTTGACAAACTGTTATCAACAGCAGTTGTGGTATTGTCAAAAACAACATATTTATTGGGCCATCTGGTTTCAGATTCATTTCTTGTAAGAAAAGGGTGACTGCCAATCGGACTTGAAGAACCTGCATAGTTAAAATATTTATGACTCTTTTTTGTTATGGCATCAGGGTCAGGACATGTAATAAAAATAATAATGTCAGGTTTCAGATTAAAACTAAACAGCTCTTGACATTGACGAAGTAATACCATTTGTTTCGAATTCAATGAGGATTTTTGTAACAATATTATACCTGAACAAGGATCTAAAATAAACTTAGGTAATGCTACTATTTGTTCTGTTGCCTCCTCGGCTTCCAATTCTTGCTCTTGTTCTTCTTCTTCTTCTTCAACATCAGTTTCAGTTTCTAGCATAATATCACTAGCATTAGAAGAAGTATCTTGAAGATTTCTTTTTCCTTTCTTCTTGTGCACATTTGTTAGGAAATCATTACATAAATCTTCTGCAATTAATATAGAATCCTCCTCATGCAAGCGCTTATTAAAATACTGAGTACCTGTATTTGATGTTACTAATGGAAGTCCCGATATTACATAACCTCTGTGTTGTATTACAGGAGATTCTAATTTTGTCTTCATTATTTCTATAATGGTATCATATTTACAAACATTGTTATGTCTAATGTTAAAATCAATGCTTTTTCCAGTTATACTCCCCTGTTCTATTTCGTCTACTATGACATTTTTGGGACTTAAATGAACAAGATTTAGCTTTTTAGCCATACTTTCTCCCAATGAGTAAGCTCCTGTACCTGGCTTACCTAAGATTAAATAACATTTAGGTTTTGTATTCAAATACAATTCCTGGGAATCAATATCGGTCCAAGTGTGATAGAATTGTAAATCATTGGGCAAAGGAGCATCTGTATTATCTAAACCTATTACTGCTGCAGCCAAAGGTTGATGACTTTTATTAATATTCGTATCTTTTTTTGCATTTCCACTTATTAAGTCAAATTTTCCAGAGTAAGTCACTACTTTGCTAGGAATAATATTTTGAACATTGTGTTCATCCACAAGTTTTAACTTTGATTTGTTGTTATTAGTTTTCATCTTGAATAAATTGTAACAATTTATCAAAATTCCAATTCCAATTAGAACTGTCAAATCATGACATAAAATAATTATAAAACTATTTGTAAAAAGTTTTCACATACTTATTTATTTGTTCTGTTTAATTAGTTCACTATCCCTTTGTAAAAAGCACAGATGTTATGTTTGTTTTACTGAAAAATATTTTAATTTTATCAATAGTTCTTCATACTACATTATCAACCAGATAAACCAGACTTAAAAGCTTGTTGTGTGTACAAAGAGGAACTTGTGTCTTTACTATGTGGATAAACTGAATCTTTTTTCAAGTTTTTAATTAGATTATTATAAATAAATAAATTATCCACAATAACACAACCATATAACTAAGAATCAAAATCAAAAATATTAAAATAATTTATAAGCCTAGGAAAACATAAAAAAAAGAATAAAATATACACGAAATACTTATTTTCATTAGGATCAATGGTGCAAAATGGGAAATTCTCAGCAGCTGCTTGGCTTTTCGTAAGTACATTGAAAAATGTAGACTTTCCAACATTAGGAACTCCAACTATACCCACTTTTAGATTAGTACCGACTCGTCCAATTAGCGGTTTTTTTTCGGGTTCTTCAACTTTTTTTGGAGCCATTCTGGAAATTAAAGATATTACATAGATCAAAAAACAAAAATCAAAATACAACCAAAAAAAGTTTTAAAGACACTTGAAGGGATATATTACTTTCTTGCTTCTTCTTTGTTAGAGATTATTTGGTTATTTGTTGTTATGATTTATCATAGAAAATTTGTTTTATGCACGTGGAAAAAGAAATATTAAAGAGCTGTATAATACGAGATAACCTATAAAATTCATCACCTGTCAAAAGTAACGAACCACCGGTGCACTATTTACTATAAGTTTATATTTCTTATTTGTAATATTAAATGTCACTGCAAAAATTAAGACAAATTTTACAACATATCACAGTCGGTGAAAAATTATATATTTTGCATCTGTGCACATACTTCAATGTTTCTATTACAAGGATTGCCGTTTTCATTACGTGTCCATAAATTTTTAGTATAGATTATTATGAATGTTATTGGTATCATTAAAAATGAACTCGGAATTTTCTCCCTTGTAATTATTACGCAATTACAGCTAATAACGAAAAAACAAAAATAAATAAAATTTTGCAAATGATTTCTTAATTAAAACGTAAAAGATTAATATATGTTTTAATTTAAATAAGTGGAGTAAAACAACCGTTTAAATAAAAAATAATCTTTGGATTACACAAATTCTGTACTACTACTTATTATATTTATATATAATAAGTAATAGTTATTTTTTTTACATTGACAGATAAATACAACAAAATTTAGACATTTCTTTTAAAAGGTGATTCCAATGTATCTTTTTTTAGCAAAACCTATAATACAAATAAAAATAAAATAATTCTAATAACATATTGTACCTGACGATTCTCCAAGTAACAAGCAAATACAATGCGGATAAGCCATAATTGAGGAGAAGAAGAAGAACTTTAGAAGACCAATTGCTTTGCACATCTACAACTAGTAAAAATTTAAATAATTTGCTCTATAGCAATATAAAATATCTTAGCCTGTATTGTATTTATACATTGAATCTAACATCACATAGAATGCAATAATCAATATAATAATGTTCACATACTGCTGTTTGATGATAAAGAGCTGCGAAAGTACCCCTTTAGACAGTCTCTGTCAATGGAGACGTGCCACAAGAATAACAGCCACAGCAAATTTTTTAATGCACTTTTTAGTAAAATGATGGGTATTATCTAATCGCTTTCCTATGCCTTTTATCATTTGGATCAGAAATTTTAAATGAAACCTATTCAGTTTAGATGTAAATGAAATAACCATTTATGTAATAAATTATCATTTAATAAAATTTTATCTAATTATGTTGTTAGAGCAGTCCATGGTGGGGTCATCGGTGCTGGATTTTGTAAGTATGACATAACTACAGCTGATATTGATAGCATGAATGAACTTACAATCTGTAAAAAAAATAATAACATTATTCAACTAATGTATGAATTAAAAAAATAACAAAAAAATTGTCTTGATATATACCTGTTTTGTATCATCAGACACTCTTGAATTTGCAAAACTGATGCTTGAACAGAATACTGCAGTCCAAGCACACCATTTATGCCTCATCATTAAACCACACATAGAAAACAACATTCCTGAAATGTTATATTTATTTTGTTATATCTTCAACCCATTGTGAATTAAAATTTAACTAATGCTATTAGCAATGTTTACCATATTGTTTGCCATTATAAGTCAGATGACATTTACTGCTGAGGATAGACCCCTCATTGATATATACCATAATACTTAGTGATTAATTTACTAAAAAAAGTTATTTTTACTTCCTTATACATACCAAGGATATTCATATAATCTGTAGTAAGATCTTCTGCTTGAGCAGAGGAAGGTGGAGGAGGTTTATATCGACGTTCGCGGTCAGCGCGTCTGGGATCAACAGTAAGCTGCATCTAAAATTTATTTGTTTCATTAAAGTTAAAAAATCTTTATATCGCTGACCAATTCAACAGATTCTATTGAGGTAAACAGAAATAAAAATAGTTACATTTGGAATTTTTACTACTGGGCCACAAATTATTAAATCTTTTCAGTATTCTTTGTATCGAAGGAAGTAAAATTTTTTGGTATTTTATAATTTCAAATGGCAAAATTAAATTATTACAACTGCAATATCTTTACATAGATATTATAGTGTCATGTGTCAAATTTGAGTGTTGCCATTTATATCAAAGTTCTGTAAAATTCTAATATTTACATAAATACAAACTTTCTGAGAAAATTAAATATTAACGTAATTAAATGGAAACTTTTTTGTTTAATGAATATCAAGTATTTTGTTACGATAATCTAATTTTAGTTACTTCAAACTCAAATGTATGCATTCCAATAAAACTAATCATTTATTTTCATTAAAACCATGAAAATTTTTATAAATAGCCCGAAAAGCTCAAAAACTTAGATGATTGAAATCTGTAAAAGTAGCACAACAGCATGATAAAAAGGAGAGAAATGATGGTTTTCTTAAAACCCCAAAAAAAAAAAGATATGTCACTAAATATTGAAAGTATTAATCTTTATTCCTATGAAGGTTATTGTCTTTCAAATAAAGTAGAGTTCCATATTGTTATCCATTTCTTTTTGAGGTTGCACACACACTGTCGTCGATGAAAACGAGCGTCGCCCATTTCTTTCGCCTCGCAAGAGATAGATAAAAATATATTGAACTGACATCTAACCATTATTCAAAGACTACTTTAAGAAGAAGTTGAGTAACAATTTATCTTCTGAGTAGTAATTTTTGCACAGCATTAAACAGAATTGAAATAATATTAAGGCCACAAAAATAGATTTTTCGAGTGGTTATAAATAGCGACTAGTTTGTGGGTGTATAGTAAATCTTTTACTATTTGTATTAACTCTATTTATTACCATATTTTATTAAAGACAGATGTATCTATATCATTTTATTTGCATATGTGTTATTTCAAACATTCACTTATGTATTTCTTTTGCTTTCCGGCCTTTTGGCTAAGATCGAAGTGTAGATTCTCTTATTACACACAAAATCCTGATAATGTGTTATATAATAATATACATATATATTGCATTTTAATTATAACATATCACTGTGGTAATTAAGAACACGGCATTGTTAGTTATTAGATTTCAATGACTATTTTATAAATAAAACGGTATTTTTCCCACACACACACACTTTATGTTAGGAGATTGAAGGGTAGAATGGAGGATTCGGGATAACATTTTACTAACGTATTTGTAAATAATAATAATAATGATAACAGTGTATGTTCACTATTAAAACACTGTTTTGCACTTAAAACTTTTTAATACTAATGAGAAACCCAAAGACTTCGAACGCAATTGTAAATTAATATTGTATGTAGCCAGTGAACGACTTAATAGCGCGATCTAGTAATGTACAACGCCATCTAGTTCAAGCAAGCTATACTAAAATTTGTTAACAGCTAATCAATGTTATACAGTGTAAATAATAATAATGCAAAAAATAACATTTCACAGTGATATCACAAAAGGTACAAATGTTAAAAAACACTATTATGTTTTTAATAACATTGTCATCGACAGGGTCATGTTTGGTATGCGAGAGCCCTACATGTGGAATTAGAGTTCTAGGTTTGGTGGCTGGATGTAGTTGGACACGCCAGTCACCAGTGGATTCAAGTGGTTGGATACTTTTATCAAAGTTGGGGTTCGAGCTTTCCCTGAAAATTTCTCAAGGGGTTGAAAGTAAGAGGTCGCTGTGAGTATGTGAATATACGTATCTATGTGAATATTAGGTTGATACTATTCAGCGCGGGTGCAGATCCAGGTTAATCGGATGGATTTCCTGACGAGATTGAGACGGACCTTCGAACAGGATACGAAGCAAGGCAAGCAAGTTAAGTCGGAACCATTCTTTCACACCGTTTATTTGATCTGATTTTGTTGCTTAAGGAGAGATTACTCATCCTTTTACTTATCACTTCTCATCCTTAGGGGGTACAGTACCAGTACTTGTGACGGTTTGTTCCTCACCATGACTAGAAACACTCAGCACCCTGTTAGGGATTGCGTTAGGACCAGGAGCTGACCTGCCTTTGAACTTAGCACATCGATGAGCTCTCCGGCGTAATTAATGTATTCAGCTGAAACCCCGAAGGAGTATATTGGCGATCGCCTAATCATTGAAAGAAATTATTACGAATATATAAAAAAACGTTTTGGCTAAAAATGGTTGTGTTATACGTCGTGTAAGACAACAAACAAGTTAAAAGTAAAATATCATT
>DWIB01000293.1:0-11028 GCA_018248155.1 Cressida cressida
TGTTTTAGCGTCGAGAGAGAGAAGGGGTCGCTCGCGCACCAAACACGCACCACACAACGTAAAGCCTGCGCCGCGTTACAACCTTCACGGCACAAGCGAACGAGCGCACGCTCACCTTGCAGTTTCTTCTCAGTCTCCCAGAACTTCTGCAGCTCGGTGAAATACTTGTCGAGGATGAACACCTTGGACAGGCCGAGCGTGGCCATGGCGGGCGGCACGCTCGCATCACACTCCGCGGCCGCGCCGCTCTAAGCCGATAGCGGCAACCACTCGCGCGCACGTTCGCTCGCGTACTGCCGCGCCCGCACCGCACCGCGCCTGCCCCGCGCGCCCCTCGCGCCCCCACGCATTCCGTCCCCCGCCGCGGACTCCACACCGCCGCGGACCGCGTTCGGGCTGGACATTCCACGGGAGCAGGTACAGAGCACCAGATTTAAACCGAGTGCAATTATATTGCTTAGTTTCTCAAGCAGCGGAGTCTGCTTTTGTACAAACCGCTGAACATTGAACTGAGCGGTGTAAATATGTGCAAGACAAAACCAGGTGAGCGATACCGCGCCCCCCGCGCTCCCCGGACACGCGCACTCGCAGGTCACTTTTGAGAGGCGAAGCCAAAGGTCCATTTCATGCATTTGAGCGGATAATGTGCACGGGTGCGGCGGCTGGGCGGCAGCGCGGTGCGCGGTGCGCGGGGCGGGGAGGGTGAGAAACAGGTTTGTTTGTTTGTAAGCTCGCCGAAAGCTGCGGCCGCGCTGCCCCCGCCCCCGCCCCCGCCGCTGCCCTCACCCTGCACCGGTACCGCTTGTCCGGCGGGCTCTTCGCTCAACCTACGAAAGCTTAGTTTTACCAGAGCCGTTTACAGTTTAATCACTTACGTTCGTCGCCGAGTCTTTGGGTATATTAAGGTGATATAATATCGGATATTGATAAAAATTTTGTTGATAATACCTATCTGTGCGGTAAATCGTTCAGGCGCGTCGTAAAAAAGATTCCCTCCGGTTCTTTAAATGTTCAGGTTTGGGATGTTAGTCGACGGTCGTTCTCAGTCGTCGAAAACGTTCTAGGTAGATATAATCTGAGCGCTACTGTCTCCTTATTCTAAGAGTGCTTTAGCTGTTACAAGTAACTACAGGCTAACGAGAATAATAGTTATATTTTAGGGTAACGATCACGATGACATGGATCGTTTATCTTCATGACTATTTCCACATCGTTGCGGGCGGGACGTCCATCTAATGGCGAGTGATCGGCGGGCCCGGATGTTCCGGTTATCACGTCTTAAATTTTCTTTAGCCCATAATCTCACTATAACTCCCAACCGATAATATCTCTTCAGAACTTTCCGTCTTATCTAAATTCTGCTACCCAAGTTTGTAGCGTAAGCTTAGAAGTTACATAATAGATACAAGCTGCTTCGCCTTCCACGAGCTCCGTGCGGTCTCGTGTACCAAACGCACGTTTCAATGTGGTAACGTTTCCAAACGGCGGAGAAACCGTGCGTCCCGGTAAACAGGAACGAACTTGTACTCATTGAGGACAGTTTTTGATACCATAGCTATTTAGGTAGTATTTACCCTATACGTCAAGCAGTCACGGCGACGTCAGTACTTTCCCTCCGCTCTACTCAGCAAGGCCGGCGCACACTGCCGGCGCCTCGAGCAGTTGTCTCCTGTACATCGACGCCGCTGAAGGAGAGGACAGTGCGCCGCGTCGACTTCTTCGTATGCACAAATTGTTCACGAGAGTTCCGGAACTTTTTATACAGTGTACCGGTATTAAATGAGCGTTTTTTTATTTTATTTATTAAATTGAAACACTGATTTTGAAAGGAAAAGTAAAAAAATATTCAAAGTATTGACCATTGATTTTTATACGTTTTGACCACCTTTCTAGCAATATGTGAATGCCACGCCAATAGAAATCATCGTCTTTCGAAGCAAAACAATCAGACATACAATTTTCGCCTTCTGTGTAGAAATCAAAGTGCCGTTCAGCCAATGCGTGTCCCATTGATGAAAACAAATGGTAATCTTAAGGAGCCAAGCCTGGTGAACGCAGCGGATGGAGAAGCAGCTCCCAGCCAAGTGCTTAGATTGTATCCTGAACCGATTTTTGTTTCTGTGCAGGTGCGTCTTCGTGTAACAAAATTACTTTGCCGTGTCTCCTGGTCCTAGTCTCATCAGCGTTAACGTGCGCTCACCCGTCGTCGTGCCCGCTCTCTGCCCCGCTCTACCCCGCGCTCTGCCCCGCTGACTGCCCCTCTGACTACCCAGCTCTTTAAACCTAATTAAAACTAATAATACCAAAGTATTAATAACACTTTTTATTTATTTTTCGGACAGAATTGTTTTATACAATTTTTTTTTCTTTAAATATTCTTGAGGAAAAACAAGGTAATATGGGATTCATACCTACTGAACTCCTCTTGGTGGGCAATCTGAGCAGGACGTGCTGACCCCCGGGTTAAGTCTAACCACCGCCAGGGTTAGGGACGTCGGACGACAGACACGATACCTCAGGTGGTTTATTGCCCCCGGGCTTTATTACCTCTAAAGGCAATGAACACAAAAACCATTCTAGTAGTCTTTGGGCAACGCTTATCTTACTCTTACTCTTAATAACTAGAAACTAAATGACTTATAGTATAGCAAAAAATATTCTACTCTCGACAACGTACTCCACGGCCTGGTAAACTACAATCTAATACAAATGTTTAGTACGGTTTGGCATCGAGAGTGGCGAAGAGACATCTGACAGTGTCAGTCTCGAAGGTGGGCCGCAGAGAAGATCTGGCCGGCGCAGTGGTCGGGAATGGTTGCTCTGTCTGTACTGAAATGGACCCCTTCAGTATTTTCCATTTAGGGTACCAATCACTTAAGCGAGTGGTTGCCATTTATACGCGATAATAATTTAATGTACACATGGTGCAAGGCAAGAGTTCAGCACGTGGAGGGGGTCGAAGGATCGCTTGTTCCTTTTGGTCACGAGTTTTGACGTCTTGACTCTCGCTCTGGCTTAGCGAGGACTGCAAGAAGAGACTATTTTTAATTTTTTGAAATATTTTTGGTAGAGAGTCTAATGAATATGAACCTGGCACGATGTCGCCGCGACCTATACGCGCAGAAGAAATCGGCACGCTCGCGATGCACTCGAAGGAACGCCTGCAGCGCTGGTTCTATTCGACTGAAACGGCTGCAAGTGTGCTCGAGTGGCTCGCGTAGCTCGTAGGTCTGGTCAGGCAGCAGCATCGCCCGCCGGCAACCTAGCGGGGAACGCGTGAACCGGTCACGAGCCAGCGCCCGCAGGGAACCCACAAACGGACCATTACAAACACTATAAGTGGCGTGCAAAGGATGGCGAACACGCACAACACAACGCGCAATCACCACCGTGTTATTTAATTGGAAGTTTGTCGATCGAAAAGATATTTCCCTGTTTATGATATACATTACAAATGTAGTTTGACCACATTATGCACTGGACGTGCATACGTTAGTCCACATTCCGAGGGTTTTCTCAGATTTCCGTGATTGCGTAGACGCAGACGCGGCTCGGGGTATCGGGAAGGGCGGCCGGAGGGGGGGGGGCGTGTAGCAAGGAGTGGGAGCATGCGAGATGCGATGCTGGCGCTTTTTGTGAGCCGCAGCGCGACCTGTTCCGCGACCACGGCGGGAACGTTGCTGCTGCGAAAACCTAAAATGTACAAATATCGCGCAATGAACATGAACACTGTGAAGCAGTACGACACTGCGGAGTACAGCAGCGCCTGTGCCTGCGCCTACACCCGCGCACGCAACTCCGTGACAGCCACGCGCAGGCTCTGCACGGGATGCGCGCCGACACGACTCGATACACGAAAAGAAATTGCCAATTTGGACGTGTAACGAGTGCCGTATTGTAGTTCTCAATCAATTGGTGCTATTAATGCTATCGGTGCTATCTGTGCAACGACAGCACACTTACATTTCGGCCGATTCTAAACGGCTTGTTGCATCTAGAATATACAATATTTTTCATCCTTTTTCATAGAGTAGACACTCTGGAAAAGCTTGATCACTCATAATTCGATTATTTTCTACCATTTCTTCACAATTAATCGTTTGGATGAAACTAATTGTTGGCTAGCATTCTTTTATTTATTACTATGTGTTTCGCCGTCCGCGGTGGTCCCTGCACGGTGTGAACGCAAGTGGAGTGAGAGCCAGGAGGGCGGGGTCGTGCCGGTAACCGTGCCGGTGCCAGACAGCAGTACGTCAACGTTACGCGTATGGCGAACGCAGCCGCCCAAAAACGGAACTCTCATAAGTTTTACTAAAATTTGAGATAGTTACTAAGTAATATCGATAGATGCTTCATGTTCTTAACTACACAAATCATCAAAATTAAATAGTTGTAATTAATTACATTTTACTACTAATACAGTATGATCGTTAGCTTCGATTGCAATGCGATGCTGTGTCATACCAGCTTAACCATTGCTAAATTATTATCAGCGAGCGTATCACTTACTATCAGGTGTCCCATTTGTCTCGACGCGTAGTTTATTAATATTGCAAAATGTATTCATTACGGGAAAAAATTCAATATATGCGTACTTACGAATTTATCTGTATTCTTATGCCAAAAATATTAATAAGTATTTTTTTTATGTGTAACGTGGAGGCAAGACACGTTCGATATGTAGGACTTGCACCGACTAAAACCTCATCTAGACCTCATTTTCCCGCCGCGTAACGAGCGCCTTTGAATCCGTCAGCCAGAAATCGTCGCAGCCAAAAGAAAAGTATCCTCGGGGCACTGCGGGAAATTTGGACTTGGAAACCGGGGAGGAGTGATGTTCCTTCGCCACAGCTGCCCCTAGTATATAATTAATAAAAATATTGAAGCTATAATAGAAGGTCGCAAAGCTCGCCAGTCTGCCGTCGATCAATCTCCGGCAGCAGCGGTTAACCAGAAGCTCTCCGAAAAATCTATAGTCTCCGAGAGGAAGTATCGCGATACCCATATCTTCCGGACGCGGTGTATTGAAAATAGAAAAGGCATTTTGTATCCAACATTTGCAGGAGTCTGGCTCTCAAGATACTCAAGCTGAGTATTATTTCAAGAATAATTTGAGAACAGTCCATAGCACTTTTCAGTGCTTGTACGTCGTTCATACAGTCTACCAACACACGCCAAGTCCAACTGGACTTGGCTTAGTGCGTCGTGTACAGGTGTTATAATAATTCTATGTCCGCACGTCAAATGCTTCTTGACAGTTGAAAATTAAATCACTATGATTAATAAATTTGTACACTTAACATTAATGTAAAAATAATGAGAAATATTATTTCAATGTTATTAATCTAAATTAACAGGCAAGTGATAAATAAGCATTACACTTTTACTGCTAATTAGTGCCTGAATCCGGATAATTGCGGATGAATTTAGCTTGTCAGAGATTTAGTACGCTTTTATATTGACCTGTCAAGCATCCCACATCTGACTAACGAGCCAGTAAGATCAAATAGAAAAGACATTTATATATTTTTCATGATTTATTTCCAAAAAAAAAAATAACAATTTTATTGTGTTTGTTTTAAAAATAATATTTACTTTGATTATGTCTGTTATGACGGCAGTGTTTTTAACTCAACAACTAAAACATGTGCCACTGCACTTATTTATAACATGTTTAGTACTTAAGGTAATCTTGTAAATATCTTATTAAAATAAACATTATTATTATTTTTATTTTCATTAAAAATTCAACCGGCCAATAGTCAAGTACTCCAAAACTGAAAGCGTTAACGACTGACATGTGGCAACATTTCCCGCTGACAGCTTCGCCCTTGACATGTAGGAGACGTCACGTCATACGTCATACACAACATAGATGATATTGCTCGGGCAAATCATCAAGACTTGGACATCCACAAAACGACGCCGCTGACGATAATGTAAACACGATGCGGTGCGTGAGAGAAGCGTTCGGTTGGTGAACGACATGTCGATAGAGTACGTGTTGGTGAGCGAAAGCGAGCAGGACGAGCCGATAGAGCTGCCGACCGAAGAGGACGGCTCGCTACTGCTCAGCACGGTGACCGCCCAGTTCGCGGGGGCCAGCGGGCTTAAGTACCGCGCCGGGAGTCGGCTGCGGGGCCTGCGCCTCGTGGAGGAGCGCATCTCGCCGCCGCCCGGGGGCTGGGCGGCTCACCGCTACTTCTGCGCGTTCCCGCGCACGGACGCCCCGCCGCCGCGCCCCCGTTGCTCCGACCTCATCGTGCTTGGCTTGCCGTGGAAGACCGGCGAGGACTCAGTCCGTGACTATTTTTCTTCATTCGGTGAACTGCTAATGGTGCAAGTGAAACGTCACGTTAAAACCGGTTTGTCTAAAGGATTTGGTTTCATCAAGTTCGCCGAGTATGAAGCCCAATTGCGCGCACTCGGGCGGCGCCACATGATCGACGGCCGCTGGTGCGATGTACGCATTCCCAACAGCAAGGACGGCGGAGCAGCCGCTCACCGTAAAGTGTTCGTTGGACGGTGTACCGAGAGTCTCACCGCTGAAGACTTACGCGAGTACTTCGGAGCCTTCGGTCAGGTGACGGATGTGTTTGTGCCCCGGCCCTTCCGTGCATTTAGTTTTGTTACATTCTTAGACCCGGAAGTGGCTCAGTCTCTATGTGGACAAGACCATATAATCAAAGGAGTGTCAGTTAACATCTCAACGGCGTCACCGAAGAGAGACAAAAGTTCAAATTCTCAGTTGCTGAGTTGGGGCTTGATAGACGGTAATGCTCCCCGTGTGTACACCTGGCCTCCGGAAGCTTGGCCGGCACATTCCCAACATTCCGGCCATGGACCGCAAGCTCCCCACGTCTCTGCCCATTCTTCGGCCCCTGATGCTAAACCTTACCTTAAGTATGAGTGACGCCTTGTCTTTTTCCTCGTTGAATTATAATAGAGTTTACATGAAAACAACTTGTAAATAATATAAAGGGGTTTGCCGTGTTGTCAATCCTTAGTGTCTCAGGCAATGCCAATCAAAATGATACTGTCGGTGAATGTTTCCAACGAAGGTTAAAGCAGATTGAAGGAAGGGTGCGGGGATCACCATTTATTGGTATATCAATGTTTAATAGAATAGAACATTGCAAATGATTACATAAGAATTTGAGTGTGCCTTGATTATGAGATAGTAAATGTATAATATATTGTACATAACCGCAATTTATTTTCTTATTTAACTATGTCAAATACTTCACCCACGTACATCAGAGCTGACTCACCGTCAATAGCTCTGCCCCCGATTTTCTAAATAAATTTTTGCATACACCTTTGATTTGTATGTTAAATATGGGTATTCACTTGATAGGAGGGTATGGAAAGTCCACAAGTTGCATATGTCACACATTAACATACACTCATTAATATTCAATACCATTTAAAGTTTTTAACAAATCTCTCTTTTTGATACTATGGTACTGGTTATCAATGATAATGTTTTATCTGCTTAATGTGTAAATCAAATAATTTTGTGTAGTGGTAACTGATGTCACCTAAAAATTTTAACCGTTGTGTAAATATAAACTGAGTCAAGTGAAATACATGCACTAGAAAATTGTTTTATTTTATAATCATTGTATAAATCGGTGGACATTAACAACAATCGCTGTGGGCCCCTCCCCCCCCCCACCCTACCTTCAGACTCTTGTAATTAATAAATTCAGTTGAGTTATTCAATACAACTTTGTCCTAGATGTCGCTCAACGAAGGTATTTGGCGGCCCAGTCGACGCGCGGCGCGCCGCTGCCCACCACAGCGCTCTCTGGAAACGATGCTACTCATTAATAATTTTGCGGCTGAAAAAACTATGTCGATTATGATATCAATCCGAGTGAAATATCTCACCTTGATGTGACCGGAACGGTATTGGGCGAAATAGGGACGTGTCGATGCGCGCGCCGACCACGTAACGCGACGCGCCCAGGTACGCGGCGGCGGCGGCGGCGACGGCGACAGGCGGCCGCGGCTCGGGGCCCGCCGGCAGCGCCGCCAGCACGCTGCGCCCGCGCGCCGACTCGCGCACCTCGCGGGCCTCCTTCACCGCCCCCGCAACGCCCCGCTCCTCGTGCACCACCTCGCCTCTACACACGTGACCACACTCTATATACGAACACATCCGCTACAGCTCCCGCGCGGATCTCTGTTAGTACCCGAGGATGTCTGCGAAGCGGTCCGTGCGCGTGCCCGCCTCTGCCTCGCCTCGTCTGTGCACCGCGTGCTCTGCTTCCACGCGGACTGCACTCCTTGTAAATGAAAGGTTCTCACATTGACACGTTACTGTTTAACAACTAGTTCTAGTTATTATTTCCCGAATTATTAAAACGCAGAACGATATCATTTGGCTGAGCTTCGAGTAAAGTATAATTTTACGTACTTCCTAGCGCGAGACGCCGGAGGAGGCACGCCCAGCGCGGCTCCCACAGCGAAGTACGGAAACCTGAAAAAAATCATATGTTGTTGTACTGTCAGTGGTCCGGGTCACATAGCCGAGTAGCATGCCGCACCTGAGCGCGTGGGGAGCGGTGGGGCGGTCCCGCGGCGGGTATCGCAGCAGCGCGGCGAGCAGCGCCAGCGCGGCGGGCGAGGCGCCGGGCACCGCGCGCGCCGGCCCCGTGCCTGCGCACGCCGGGAACCGGAAGCGCAGCGCCTCCGCCAGCGCGTAGCCCTCGGGCCACTCGCGCCGCTCCGGCGTACCCAGCACGGCGCAGATCTTGTACAACTGGTCGATCTCCGAGTTTCCGGGGAAGAGCGGGCGGCGCGTGTAGAGCTCCGCCGCGATGCAGCCGAGCGCCCACAGGTCGATCGCGGCCCCGTAGTGCGTGTCGTGGAGCAGCACCTCGGGCGCGCGATACCACCGCGTGGACACGTAATCGGTGTACGGAGGGCGAGATCGAACTTCCCGCGCCAGGCCCAGGTCCGCAATCTTCACCAGCTCGGGACCGGCGCATAACAAATTTTCTGGTTTGAGATCACGGTGAAAGAACCCGTGGCGATGCATGTGAGCCAGTCCTTGCAAGACTTGATACAGAATGTTACGCAGCACGGGCTCCGGGAAGGGCCGCTCGGCGTCTCTGATCAGCTGGTACAGGTTGCCGCGCATGTACTCAAACACGAAGTAGAGCGTGTCGTTCTCACGTATCACCTCTCTCAACTTCACGATGTTGGCGTGGCTGAGTTTCTTCAAGGACTTCACCTCGCGTAGGTTCATGGCCTCGTCCCACGAGTAGTACTTACGTTTCATACGTTTGATCGCGACCTTCTCGCCGGTGTCGCGCCGCTGCGCCAGCACCACGGACCCGTACGTACCGTCGCCGAGCTGCTGCAGCACCACGTAGCGATTCATGCTAAAGTAAACGCTCACTAATCAATGATCTCTTGCTAAAGATTGTGGCAAAATCATGGTTCTAAATTCAATTTATTACTCGAAACGCAGTTTCTAATTCTGAAAAAAAAAAAACAAAACTACCATGAATGCCAATATATGCATAAAGAATTGGTATCGTATTGAATTGTTTAAGTTAAGTTGTCAGTAAGTGCGGGCGGGGGCGGGGGCAGAGGCAGGCCGCTTTCACTGTCGGAATCGCATGCTCATTTCCTTCCGCTCACGCAGAGGATCAAATGATGACGATATTCTAACGCGATTATTCCAAGATTTCCACAACATTATATTTTTTTGACAGGGAAGACGTTTTCTTAAATATTTGTTTATCTATTACCACTTTTCTCAAATTAATCACAAAATATCATAATTGCTGCAGCTGATGCACGATCACTGCTGGACATAGTATTCCATACTTGTTAATAATGTTACAAATTTATTCAATCCGTTGTTTGTTCCCAAATTCGATTAAGGGGTATCGTTTTGTTACCTGAACAGGATGGAGCCGTTGCGCGCTCCTTTCACTGACAAAAACATTTTGACACAGAAAAACGAAACTAAACCTATAAATATTTTGCAGTAGTTTGATAAATAATAAAACAAATCTATCGCTAGTTATTGTAATTTATATCTCTATCGAAATATTCAATGCAATCGGTTTTGCCGCAGAATATTAAGCGCTCAAAAATAAATGAATGTGGTGACCGTTCGTTTCCGGAGCAACCGAACACAATTACAGATTATATTGACCAAGAAAGAATTCATGACTCGTTTTCCGTGTTCCTGCTTCTGCAACGCGTTGCTAGTGAATTTCCTGAAAAAAAATAATAATATGTATGGCGCTAGCGTCAATATATTCATAGGTGAATATATTTTTTTCATTTATTTGTTACAAAACATTTTACAGTATATTGTGGTGAATATTTTATTACGTAAGAAATTCCTTTATCAAGTAGTCACCACTTATACCGATGTTGAGATTATTTCTACAGTAAGTAGTTAAGAGGAAAATTCATAAACTTTTCCTCTTATTGTTTGCTCGAATCTTCTTCCACCAGCGCTGCCATCATTTTTTATCATTAATCATCTTCGCTTTGGTTCCGAGTTGGAACGATTTTCCACAACGAACGTTGTCTGACAACTATGCTGTTATTTCTCCCTGTTTTCCCGCGTCTCAGAATTATCTGCTTCCGATAAACATTTTATTATGACTATAAATATTAAATATCTAAAATATATTATGGCTACAAATGACATGTCTTGACAATTCTGGTGTAATGGTAATGTTATGGGTACGGACAGTCCAGCATCAGGTAAATGACAATAACGAGCATTCGGCAGCATGTGTCTGCTTCCTTTGCCTTTCTGTACAAAAAAAGTAAACATTGAAGTTACAAACATCGTCGCCGGGTGTTGCGCTGTGCTCTGTGCAATACGGTGAATTTGATTAGGAGGCGAATAGAGTAATATAATTTTATTTGAAACTATTGTGTCCACGTATACAGTAAAGTACTTTATACAAGTTGACTTCTGATATGTTTATGTAGTGGTGTTTGCGTTCGAGTAGCAGCAGCAGTTGCCGTGCGTCCTCGCGCCCGTGC
>DWIB01000294.1:0-11026 GCA_018248155.1 Cressida cressida
CATATTAAAGTATGGACATAATACCAGAAAACATTCTCCACCAGTTTCACCACCAGGAGAAAGATGAAAATCTAAGTTTTAGGTGCTAAAAAAACATATTCATATTTTAAGTAATATTAAAATCATTTATTGAAACAAGTCTGTTTTATGTATTATTAAAATTATACACAACATAATATTGTATTAAGCAAAAAAAGAGTAACATGAGCTAAATTCAATAAGTTAACTAATATTGTTATTGATAATACCTTAAATAAGGCAGAAGCTCTGCTGGTATTTTAGGAGGAAGACTTAATTTATCAGTCAGTATTGACAATGGAACTATAGTAGATATATGTGAAAATGATTTAACACTTTTCTTAACAGGTTTATTGAAGTCCACCTGTAACAAAGCAGATAAGACAAATACCATTTTATCCTTACCACTCTTTCTATATAAACGAGATCAAATAAACCCCTTAATAGAAGAACTTGTAAAGAATCATTAAGTATTATCAAGCACTAAAAGAATTTGTGTATTTTTACCAGATTGTTTTTTTCTTTATTTGTTACCACCACACTGTCTATTTCTGCTGCCAAACAGTTGTATGTAAGCATTACTGTGTTCCAATTTGAGGGGTGCCTTTGATAGTGAAATAACTGGACTTGATATCTTATGTCCCAAAGATCAGATCTTTGTCTTGCTCAAACTGACCAGCAACTAACCCAGATAAAAGAGTGTAATACCACTAACTTTGAGACTATTCATATTATAACACAAAAATTTTAGTATTATTGAGAACTTACATTATGATTTAGTAAATTAAAAGTTGCGGCTTGAGGTTCCACATAAGTTATTAGTGGTAGTGTATGCATGGATTCTGTTTCACGAAGCTCACTAAACTCTTTATATAAACGGCTTTCATCCAGCAAAACGGCATGCATGTATAATGTTCCATTATTGCGTGTTCTTCGCGGTATTTTAATACACACCTTTCTGTCATCATTAAAAAAGTTTATATAATGATAATAATAAAAAATATTGACAATATTAAAAACAAGGCAGTTACTGACATAGTATTTGGATTTTGGTAATCAAATTTTGATGAAGTGTGAACTTTAGTTACAGATTCTAAAGAGGTACCGTCCAAGCGAGGATATTCCTTTACAGAGGTAAATAAAACTAAATGCTGTATAGGGTTTGAAATCAAATAAGACGAAAAACATCTCTCGCCACGACTACACTCAGGCGGTATGAAAATTTCAGCTAAAGTCCATATAGTGTGTATGACATATGTGGCTAACACTAAAGAAAGAATAAAACTAAGTGAGATATATTGCATAATGGTTACAGTAAACAAGTTTTATATCATTTAACTTGTGTTTCCTGATACAGTAATTTTAATTTAAGAAAATGATTTGTTAAAGAAGTTGCTGTCAAAATGACGTATTATAAACCAATCAAAATCCACCAACTATTTTGGATTTTCATAGTTGCAACACAAAAGAGTAGCATACTGCAGTCGATATATCTAAGTAATAAAATAAGAAAAGAACTATATCTGTTATAGTACTATAATTAAACATTATTTATTACATTTATTTCTCTTTTCTCATTGCCTTTAAAACTAACAGCAACGTTAAATACAATTGCATTTTGTAGAAAAGTGTTTTATTTGTTTTGGTATACAAACAATGGATATTAATTTCAAAATCTTTATACAACCTCTTACCAAAGTATAATATTAACAAATGAAGATAATTTTATTCTTCAAATAAAATGTTAATGTCTTCATTGCCATGTGTAATTTAAATAGAATATGTTTTTTTAACTGGCGACATACGCGAAATACATGGGCGACCGAACAGGGACGTAATAAATCGGTGTCGCCTAGGAAATAATATTGATGTTTCATTTTAAAGTAATTTAATAGGTAAGTTACATTATTTAATATGTCATTTGTGTAAATTCTGGTACAAATTACGAAATAATTATAAAGTTCATGTGGCAGTGTGTTTTGACAGATGACATAGATGTTGATATTTTGTTTATATTACAGGATGGTCCATAATCTTATAATCAATTGGATGTAAATATTGAAAAGGTTGCCCACAACTTTAAAAGATGACTTCTTATCAATTAAAAATATACTTCGACTTCAATGGTCATGAACATTAAAGATTTTCGAAGTGATTCTGCTCTGGGTGCACATATTAACGATGGCAGCACAAAGTACGCCCAGAGCGGCATTTCACTGCAAAATAAATCAAGTAAACCATTCCAAGATATTGGGAGCAACTTATTGGGTAAAGTGGATGTACAGACCTCGCGTCCGTGTGCGATAGTAGGACCAGACCGAGTGATACCTTCGTCAAATTGTAATGAGGGCTTTGTGAGAAAAACTTCAGAATCGTGGCCTGGTCCAGAAAGTATATACCGTCAACCACCGGATTATCCACAAAAAATGCCTGAATATCAACCAACACGAAACATTTCCCCTAGACAAACATTCCAAGAAAATATGCAGAGAATCATGGTGTCACCTTATAGTCCCTTGAAAAAAAGTGATGATGCTAACTTTCATGTGGACCATAATGTTACAATGTTGAAAAATGTAAAGTTAAATATGCCTTCAGAGGCAAAGTATTGTGAAGTGCCTTATACAATTAATCCAATGTGTAGTGAACAGAAAAATGTAAGAATTGGTGAAATTCCTGGGTCCAGTATAAATCCAGTAGCCACTAGAAATGCAGCACATGGATGGATTCCTAATAATCTTAATGTGCATCCTTTAAAGCCTTATGGTACCTCTGAATTTCACCAATATCCAGGTTACTCTAGTTGTGTAGGTCCTAGACCAATGCCAGTGATTAGACCTCACAGGACTATTCATGAAGATCCCGGACGAATGTATCCAGAACATTTTTATCAAGATGCTAATGTCCAATTTAAACCATATCCACCAACAAAAGGACGGTATCCACATAACAGGTATGATTATGTCAATAATTATTCAAATTCATTCCATCCACCTCCTCCATTTCCAAATCACACATTTGATCCACAGAAAACAATGACTGCACATTCTTATCCTTTATATCCTCAAGTCCCACTTAAATATATTGATAAAAGAATGGAAGCGTCTATAATAGATGGATATCAAAGAGCAGGTCAAACTAATCTTAATGTTGCATACCGTAATCCTTTAATTCACCCCCCGTATGGCACATTACAAGCAAATTGTATGCAAAACAATATGATTCCTTATCCACCTGAAAATACTTCCAAATCATTAATAGTAAACAAATTACCCTATTGTAACAATAATAAAATATATTTAGACTATGAGTCTTCACAACAAAAAAAAGTGCATGTTTCTGAAAAAGTTTATTCAAGTAATGTAAACCACGCAAATTCTTTAAAGGGTGAGGTTTTATGTCCTAATTATTCACCGGTTAACATGCATGGAATGCCACAATATCCACTTTATCGAAAAGATAATGGCCAGATAAAAAACTATGAGTATCCACCACATTTAAGGAGTTTAGATCCATCAGTAAACTTTCATAATGCATTATTGCGACACCCAGTACATTTTTCTCCAAATGCTGTTGCCATTTCTCCATCGGATTCCAATACTAGTAATGATACAACACAAACTCACATCACTCAAGATGATTGCGGATATGTAAGCCAGTCATCTACAACTAGTGGAAGAAGTGTAGACTTGTATATTAATGGATTTCCTAATGAACAACATGTTTATAAGTCTCCAGAATATAGGCACGGCCATGTGCCTAAAAATGGAACAACCCAAATACCTAATGGTAATAAGAGTTCTAAAACAAACAAAGTCTTAGATGTTCGTCAATTTCTACAAATGTGGAATGAAGGAGATGATGAAGCTAATGAGCCAAATAAAGATGAAAGTATCCCAAAAAGTTCTTCCGATTTAAACAGTGTATCCAGTCAATGTGAAGGCACAAATAAACCAGAAGAGCTTTATGTATTGGGTTTGGTTAATGTTCCAAAAGAAGAACTGGACAAATATAATCACCTTCAAAAGTTTTCAAAACTACCTGAAAATATTAAAGGCTATAATAACATTGAACTTCTCAACCAATTTGAAGAAGCAATACAAACTTCGAATATGAGAATGTCCAATTCAAAACCACAAAGACAGTTGCACACAACACCTAAAAATACTGTTTCTAATGTTCAAGTTAATGTCTCTCCGCGACCAGTCTCACCCCTGGATGTCGAAGCTAAGATAAGCCAATCAGTTATTCATAAAGAAGTAGGTTGTAATTTTGAAATAAAGCCATGTAGTCCAAAAATGTTGAATGTTGAAATTGCCACGCCTATACAAAGTATTTTAGAGGAAAGAATTATAGAAAAATTATCAAATCCTGTTGCTTCTAAGACTCTTAAGTTACAAAAAGTTGAAAAGAATAAGTTTGAAGTTAGTCATTTAAACAATCTTCAAAATACACATTGTGAAGGTTTGTTGAAAGATGATACTGTAGAAATAAATTGTAATTTGAATAACATCCAGTATACCAATGAAAATTCCATTAACTCTGTAAAACCGAATTACAGTTTACAAGATTTAGAATATAATTCTAGTGTATGTTTGGCGTCTCTTCCTCGACTAGATAATGACATAGAGTTAAATTTTCCTGAAATCAACCAGCAATTTATAAATGATAATAACATAGAGAATGTTATTTCACCTTCACCTGTAAAAGATTTACCTATATTGAATTCAGACCAAATAGCTAGTAGTAGCATTTATGAAAACCAAAGCGCGCAAAGACCAGAAGTAGAATGTATCACTCCAAGTGCTGAAAATGATAAGGAAGTTACAAAATTAAGTAAATATCGAAAATTAAAAAGGAATGATGTCAATCAAAAAGAAAGTCATTCAGCAACTTTAACTCAAACACAACTCAGGACTGACAGTGTTATTATTAAGAACCCAGAAATGATAAAAGATCATGAAATCGCTCCTGATTCGCCAATCAATAACTACGTTAATAAAATGCCTGATTTATGTAATGAAGATGATAATTTAAATGATGAAAGTTTTACCAAAATAATTACCGATGTGGTCGAATTTAAAACACCTACCACAAATGAAAATGAAAAGAAAAGTAATATCAGTGATAGTGTCAATGAAAACCTTGATATACCCATGGATACAGCTCTTGACTTTAGTTTAAATAAAAATGAATCTGAATTGGTTAAAGTTTCTCCTTTTAAAGAAAATAATGGTAATGACTCATTGGTTAGCTTCATTGAGGAAGATATGATACCTAAAAAACATGACGAAAGTGAACTGTTCATGTTTTCTACTACTAATAATACGACGCACGATATTAAGCAAGGCCTAAAATACAATGAGGCTGAAATAGATTCTCAAACAAGTGACGTTGAGCAAGAATTTTTAAAAACCAGTGTAGTAAATTCAGTTCCACAATTTTGTTCAGATGAAATTACAAAAAATGAATGTGATCTTATTTCATCGCAAGAGGAATTGTTTTGCAACACTGACAACACCAATATGAGTAATACAAGTATCTCTACTAATTCGGTTCCTGATATCACGAAAATGGAAAATCCTTTTCTTTCTGAGGGAGCAAGTATAAATCATTCTTCCGATCCAAATCATCAAATCTCACCTAAACGATCAGCGGATGAAGACTTGGAAATCATCAATACAAATGAAAACGTAAGCATAAGCAAGGAAGATTACTTTGAAAGTTGTGTAACAAATTTTGGTGTTTTAGAATCAAAAACACCTTGCACGGAAATGTCTGATGAAATACAAAAGAAAGAACTTGATGATAAATTAATATGTGTAGAAAAGGAATCTCTCACGGATGATATCAAAAACGAAAATAATCATGCGAATGAAGACGCAGAGTTTACAATAACGGAAAGTATATCGCAAAATATTCACGAAAATGATTCAACGTTAGTAGAATCCCAAAAAACTATTGATGATAATGATGAAACAGATAACGTTATTACAAAAGACATGGTGGTCAAAAATCATATAACGTCTTTGGTGCCCAAAAGTTTTAATTTAAGAAAACGTTTCCATTCTCGCATAATTCAGTATCTTGTTTTAAATGACTCTTCTGTTGATGTTACGAAAAACAAGTCCTTAAATATTGAAAATATAAGTACTACAGAGTATAGTAAACATGTTAATGTGGATATGCAAGAGGAAAATATTGATGACGTAAGACCAGGAAGAATGCTTTCTGAGCTTGTGGATGTTGCTAAAAATGAAATATCAAGCGTTGATGTTGTTAGCGCTGAAAAATCGTTGATTGGTGAAAATTTACTGAAAATTGAGAATACACACTCTGTTACGGATGAATTTTCAAATAACGATCATGACTTAAACTGTGTGCAAATATTGCAAAATACAGGAAACAATTTTCTCATTAATGAAACTCAGGTTGATTCTGGGCCCACCGATTGTCTTCTAAAATACAGCGAGGAAGACTTCATCATCAAAGATACGGGTTCTTTTACGTTAAGCGATAAAAGTAACAACAGTAGAGACCGAAGTTTAGAGTTAAATTACAATGATTCTAAAATAAATGATGAAAGGGAATGTAAGAATGAAAAGGGACGGACAACTTTAAACACAACTGTGCAACTGAATAATAATCCTCGTGCTAGCTTAAAACGTTCATTTTCTGATTCTGCTTTAAACATTCACTGTAACGACGAACACAGTATTTTTGCTTCAAAAAATCTTGTTACTATTCCGAAAAAACGTAAAAAGATCAATCCTACCGAAATGACGGAATCTAACCAAATTTATGATAATTATAATATCATTCAAACAAATCGAAGAAATTCCATTGCTACTTTACATAAAGAGGAAAACGTTTCTTTTTGTATACTTATTGATAACTCCTGTGTTTTATCTGAAGAAAATGTCGAATCCCCGAAAATATGTTTAGCAGAAATAACAGAGGATACATTTGAAGATGAATTCGAAAGTGATAGCGCATTTACAACAGGAAAAGTTATATTTGCAGATAATGCAGCCAGCAATGCGATTAGTCCCGAGAGAGACGATTTAAAAGGCAACTTGAATATGTCTGAAGTAGAACTTGAAAATGATTTATCTCCTAATTATATCGCTGACCAAAGCCCCGAAAACAAAATATTTGACCAAGAATCATGGGTGGAAGATGTCGCCTGCGTAGAGACAGTGTTTAGTGACGACATTGTAGAAGACGTTGTTCTTAATTCTTCACCTTCTCCGAACACATTTAACGTATTAGAAAATTATAGCGACTGCAAAAATGATTCGTTAATATGCAATGACAGTGACAATATTGAAAAAATAAAATATATTTATGGCGATGATATGTGTGTCGATGATGCAGAGCTCGAGGAAACTTTGTACCGGACACCGGAGATGGATGTTAGAAGATCATTGAATAGTAAGGAATCGCAATATTTAGATGAGAGCTGTAAATATTATGATAATGACACTTTAGAAAAATTATTGTCGGAATCAAACGACGAAAATGAGATATTGTCTAGCACACAAAGTTACAATGAAACTGAAAATGTTTCATGTTTAAACAGATTAAAAGAACAAAGTCTTAACAATTATTTAAAATTGATACCTTCGGAAAGCACGGATAATTGCGAATATGAATACCCGAAATTCAAATCTCCAGAGAAAAATGCCTGTGAACCGACACAGTATGACATAGTCCATTCATGCGAACCCACCTATCCCTACGAAGAATCATATAATCATAAAACCGAGAAGCCAAGATATTCAAGCTCCAGTTCACCGGAAGTATCTTCAACAACTCCAGAAGAAAAGAGCTGTGGTATTTTGTTAAAAATTACAAATTGTAATGGATCAATATCTTCCCAAGTAAATGAATTTGGTAGCAATAGTGCACTCAAAAACAACCATAACTTATCCAAAAATAAAGAATTAGTAAGCAACAGTCCGCCAAGAAAACGGCCTCTTATCACTAAAGCTGCACAAAAATATATACCACCATTAAAAGAAAATACACACGATCTTAAAGTGAAGCTTCCTTTGCCTCAACATAGTCTGAATAAACTTAAAATACTAAAGATATCCAAAGATAAACCAAAGTCTGATAAATCGCCTAACAACCCTAATTCTATTAAAAGCTGTTACCCAAAGAAAACTAAGCCAAAATTCGAGGACGTTCTTAAAAGCATAGATGAGATTCAAATCCAAATGCACAAAGAGAAGAATAAGAAACATAAACAATCCGTTCCTAAAGTAGTTATTAAGAAAAACGAAAGCGGCTCCCATTACGCGAGCACTCGCGAAAGCAGGGACGAGTTCAATCCCGATTTGACCGGCAGGAAATGGCAGCCGTGGGTGTTCATTGAAAAAAATTGTTTCATTGATAAAATGGCGCTGCGCAATAAACTGAAAGCTATTTTTAGTCACAGGAAAAACACATATGTCTTAGCTGAGAAATTTAGAAAATACAAATCGGTTAACAGCGCGAATTTTGTGATAACTAAACCAAAATTAGAGGACTCGTCGTCTGGGGAACTCAAATATACGATAAGGTTAAAGAATAATTACTAGGGTAATTTGTTTTAGTCCTGTTCCATTGAACCCAATCACACGAAGTTTAGCCATGTTGATTATTTTTATTATATCCCACCACTTGACGATTTCTTTTATAAATCACATTAATATTCGATAGTATGATGGTTTTTATAAAGATATTACGAGTTGTCCCTTCGTTGCCCGCCATTTTGTTTTCAACTCCGTAGATGTATAGCGTTTAAGCCAAAATTAAATGTGATTATCAAAACAAAGAAATATTTAGGTACCCTATGTGCATTACTTTTACTGCAATCTGATTAGATCTGTGTTTTGTTGTATTATTTCAAATTTTATCTGTAGATTTCTTTCTTTAATCATTCCGTAAGTCGTTAGTTAAATGAATGAGAAATATTTTATATGCTGTTCGCACTTGTATGTGTACATATTGCACCTCGTAATATTTAAATTAAATAAGAATTGTTTACATTTCGTGTAAATTTAAGTTTTTGATGTCCTTAAAGTTATATGAAGAGTTAAGTGTTTTTAACGGCGTAAGTTTAAGAGACATTAAGTTGATATTGATATTGAAGCACTTTTAACAGTAATGGGCGAAATGTTCATATTTTGTCTACATTAAGAATCATGGAACACGCTAATTCACATTTTTATGCATGTTAATGTAAGTATATATGGCTACATGTGCAGTGACGATAATATAGGTAATTATAATAGAAGACGTTACGACCTTACACTGGCGGTCAGATATTGCTCACCTAAGTTTTAAGCACATTTAGTCTAAGAAATTTACTATTAATTTAGTATAAAAGTACAAAGAGTGCACTATATTTATTGTAGAGCTTTTTTAATTATCATATATTTATACAAGTTTGTAAAGAATATCTACTTAAAAAATATTTAAATTTAAAAAAGTCTCTACATCGTTGAAATACCAAAAGGGAACATAAATACTCACGACATTTATCACTGTTTTCAAACAAAGCTTACGACATTCCAATGTTACTTTACACCTGATGCCATTTCATTTTCCATGTATAGTATGGTATAGGTATACAGATACCTTGCCTACGAATGTAAAACAAAGTGCCTCAATTTGTTTTTATTATAACACGTTACATTTTGCTAAAATATCTATAGTCTAATGTCCTGTATAGTGCCTTTATATTTTACGATTTATATGAACAGTGTTGAAACCGATACTATATTTGTATAGATATCGAAATTATAAATATATTGATCCGAAGGATTTCGAATTGTTCCTAAATATCAAAAGTATGTAAATAGACGTTACGGCATAAAATGTTTCCGCCGGATGTCCTCAACTGGAGTTCAGTATGAGGCTTATACTAGGCGTAAATTTCAAATCACTTATTTGCGTTTATTACAAAAATTTGTTTTGATTGGGATCTCTATCACCACTGTGTTAACTCACTTCAAATATTAATGTGTAAATATGATATGGTCCGTTTTTACGGTCATAAATCTGTGGTTATGAGATCCTAAAATCTTGTCGCTCAAAATTATGAGCCCTTTGTGGTGCTGTGTATGGCATCCTAACCAGTGCTACATTGTTACGGGCGAGCGTATCATTTACCAACAGATTAACGTCTCGCTCGTCTATTCGCTGTGTGAAAGTAGATAATACATATCACATACACAAAGTTATCACAGAAGTTGTACATAATAAATAAACCATATTTGTGTATAATTTTTGCTCACGTTTCCTGTTTTAATAAATGTACAAACACTTATGTATGTCACTGTACAGTTTGTCCTAAAAGAAATGTCTATCTTTTGAAAGCATCTATTGATCTCACACAAAAAGGCGTTTTCGGTTTATAATTTTTTTTTCGCGCGTTTGTGCCTAATTCATGTAACTAATTAATAACACTATTTTTATACTGTATACAGGGTGTTGAGTAAATATACCAAAAATGTGCTTTTATCTGTTAGCGAATGTTGCCTTTGTAGATAATTGTTAAAGATGTAGTAGCTAAGTTAAATACTGTATTTCAATCTAAGTATGCTCGAGTGGTTTATTGACTGTTTATTTATTAAATATAAAAATAGTATAATAATTATAAGGGTGTTATTGTAAGGATACATTTAATAGAATTTTTAAATGTGTAAAGGTAAATGTGTTTTACCTTTTTTGTGTAAATTAATAAGTATAATTTCTTGATATCCTTTGATATTAAATCACAAGTTATGAACAGATTCGAAGATGAAAACTGTAATGATAATGGCTGAATGGTCAACACATTCAAGCATGTTATTGTAGTAAAACTTTTATTAATGCCATAATTTGGAATTTCATTGAAACAAGTGTTTTTTTTTTTTTAATATTCAAGTCTTTAATATCACCTTATTACTGTATTTTAGAATACCATTGTATGTTTGTTAAGCACTGTTGGTTGGTTTTGTTAAGTTTAGATTTTTCG
>DWIB01000295.1:0-11019 GCA_018248155.1 Cressida cressida
CCCTTAAACCCTATAGTCCGGCAATGATAGAAAGTTTTTTTTTTTACTGGTGGCAGATCTTTGTTACTTGAAACAGAAGTAGGTAACACGCAGCGCCTATTTCTGTGTTCCGGTCTGAAGGATGCTGTAGCTATTGAAATTATTGTAACTTGACCCAAAATCTTGTCTTGGCGTGAGCAATGTGGTTGGTGTATGTGCCACTCTATTTTTGTGGCACATTGTTATGGGTGAGCGTATCATTTACCATCAGATTAACGTCTCGCTTGTCTCGTCGAGAGTTTTTGTATAAAATGTTATTAATGTACTTGCTCCATCTCAATTTCAAAAGCTTTTTCAGTATTGCTGGTGAAGCCATAAATTGCCCGAAGAAATTGAAATACAGCCAGCATTACTAGGCAATTCCATTACGAACCATTTGGGGCGCAAACCTCGTGTACCAGAGATTTGGGTGCAAAAGTTTTTGATAAAGATAAAAAAAAACTACCCTCTTGTTTGAAATTTCTCTAAGCAAACTTAGATCCCAGAGCCCACATTTACATACCGCAAAGACTAAGGCTTCACCATTTAGAGGAGCCATATCAAACCAACCTTAACATAGAACCCTGCCAGATGGATTTACTTAAAGTCTTTGGTCAAATTCTTTAGTATTTTTTTTTTGTTTTTATGTTTTATTGTAGTTATATTTTATGTAATTATTTTATACTTAGTTCAAAAATTTTCAACAGTTTCAGTTTGTCTGACAGCTTCCAGATTAAAATTGAGCCATTCATTCATCCACCGTACAATGAAACATAGATAAAATTAAGTTTAGTTTTATCAGAGAGCATGTGATTCTTTTAATTTCTTAAACAATCCTTTACTCACCAGCAAGTGACCTTTCGTCAGTACGAAACCGGACTCTGTAATCGTTCCTGTTTAACAGCTCAGTAAAGTAGTAGAGAAGACGTTCTCTGCCCTCCGGGTGGAGCAGTATGTTGTGACAAATGGCGTGCAGAACGTTTCTGCTGGCTTCCACCTCTCGTTGCAGAACAAATGCGAGGCTACGATCTCTTGGACCTGCTGCGTATAAACGCTCTGCTAGACGCGGGTTCTCTTCTGCGAACAGCGATATCTGCAACAAAATAAACAATTAAGACGCTTTCGGGTGTAAGTCTATTTACTCCAGTAATTGTTCTACCTACAACGCCTTTAAAATCAGAAAATGAACAAATCATTAAATATAATCCCTCTCTCCAAAAAATTTGAAAAATTTATTAAACACTATTACTACTAATACTAAGTGACGAGGCAAGCAAGGCATTAATCTGATGATAATATGTCCACCCATAACAATGTGACATTAGTTAAAATGGTACACAAACCCCCACATAGCGCTGGTCTAGGACATAATATGTTAAGCCCCATTACCACAGTAATTTCACTAAATACAGCGCAATGGCGCCAGTAGGAATGCATACCAGTATACAGCATTGTTTGTGCACCACTGTTAGGCTGCAAAAATAGATGCTGCAAAGGTACTTCCCAAGACAGCCTCCTTAAACAAAGAGCTACAAGTGTTCTTTGTTGAGTTTTTATAAATACTTGTTATAAAACTCACAGCAAAGAATGGCCCCAGGAAACTCGTCCTGGCGATTTCCCGTCCCTGTGCTGTTGTAAGAGGCCGGGGACAGAAACTTCGCAGACGGACAATTAGTGCGCATATGGGGCGCAGGGCATGTTTCGGACCCGCACGCAAGTCACACAAAGAACGCAAAGCTCGCAACTCTGGCTCATGTATCCCGCCATTCAAAGCAGACACATTGCGACGCATCTGCTCCCTTATGCCCATTAACACTGGCACAAATACCTGGTAAATAATGCATTGCTTAGTCAGTCCAAATTATCTCAAAACTAGGAAATATTTTTAAATATGCCATATTGAGTCTACATCAATATCACTAAAGTATTGAAAAACAATATCTTGTATGTGTCATTAAGGTTTTTTTGTGTTTATTTGTGTATAGCCTCTATATGGCTAAATCACTGTCGTAAATGGATAAAATCCACCAATTAAGAAAAGCATTTCACAATTAGTGTATATATAAGCAGGGTATTCTAAACAAACTTCCATCAAGAATTATTACATATTATCATAAAATATTTAAAGAAATATATAGTAATGAGAGAATTAAATTTACCTCATCAAAAGCATCTTGATCCATATAGGTTGTTTGAAGCAATTCAGGAATCAAGCCTAACGGGGTGTTTCCAAGTAAAATATAAGGTATTAGCGGAGATTTTCTACATTCCCTTAAATTAAATTTACCTCGCAATACTAGCACCAAATGGTTGACAATTAAGGTTCTTAGACTTTGCAATAAATCACTGAGAGGTGGCTCTGAACTCTTTTTGGAATGTTTCCTTTCATATAGATTAATATTGTTATAGTATCGAAGAAGATAGCTAACAGCTAAACTCTGCGTTGTGATAGTTGTAAGCAGTGGCCCTGATAACTCTGCCTTATCAGTATTTACATTTGTATCCAAGCCAACGGGACCTTTTGTTGGTACGTCATCTTCGCAATCGTCGCTAATTATCATTGATGTCTCAATAACTGCTACTGGTTCCTGTTCCAAAGGATCACGACCATCTTCAATTTCAGTAATAACATCCATAAGAACCATTGAAGCAAATTCTTCAGTGCTAAGTTTAGGATTTTCAAGTAATGCATTAGTAGCTGCCACTGGTATAAATGATGTACCTACAATTTATAAAAATATTAAACATATGAATTATAATTACCTACAACAATTGTGTCGGTCTTCCAAAACATTATGACAATAAAAAAATGCTTTAAATACATACCTATTAAATTTAAAAATTGCATATATGCTATGCAATGCTTATGTTAATATTTAGAGAAAAACTCATGAGAATCCCATTTTGGTTATAATGCCTACAAAGAAGTACAGAGAAAAAACAATAAAAAAAAAATTTCAACTTTTAAACTCACTTTTGCTTTCTTCTGGACAGGCTACCTGAAGGATCTCTGAAATAATGTGACGAATTTGTTCCTCTGTAAGCTCAGTGGAGCTAACTGTGCGTGATCTTAGAATTTTTCTTGCTGGTGATTGCGATGGATCATTATCTTCAACCTATTGTAACAATTTAAACCAACCACACCATATGAGATTTTGTAAGGTTACACTAAATGTTAATATCAAAATCAGAAAAATTTATTACAATGTTTATAATAAATGTCTAATAAATAAAAAAAAATAATATTCATCAAAAACATCCTTAGTTTATTTTTAACTTTTAGTGCTCATAAAGACAATAAAAATGCTTCTTTTTGATACAACACAAAAGCAAATTCATTAAATATGCATACTTGACATAATATTGTTAGAATTGTTTGTTAAAATTGTTGAATATTATCAGAAAATTCTGCAGAATCATAATTAGACATTATAACAGGCTTTAATATTTTGAAAATAAACATACCTCCATAGGTTCATGTAACTGTTCAGTTTGTGGATTTTTTTCTGGTCCCTCATCAACTTCCATAGATAATGAACGACGGGAACAACTTGGTGACCCAACACTAGTATGTGGTTGTACTGGAGGTGGTTCTACAAACTGTGGAGGAGATATTGATCTCGAAGTGTTATCTTCTCTTGTTGATCCTCCTTCTGACTCTCCAACAGTGGACTGAGGCAAACTACTAACATGTACAGACCCACAACTCAATAATGTATCATCTCCCATTGAATCAAAACTATTGTACTGTCTGGTTTGTGAAAGATCAGTCATTTTTGTGTCCGGCATTTCATCCAGCAAATTGTTCTCAGCTTTTTCTGTCACAATCAACCCATCAGGTGGTATTTTATTTTGATCAGTAACTTCACTTTTACGAACCCCATCTGAGAAATTGGTATCTGTATTTGTGTTGGTACTGTGCGCTGGAGTGTTTGTTTCTGTCGAGCTACGAGGTGACGAAGATAAACGAGAAGAGGGTTGTTGCACATTTATTATATCAACAGAGGGTAATGAGACGCCAGGCGTGTCTGGAGGACTACTAGTGGCTGGTGTCGAAGTAGCACCACCAAGCGCAGCTAGCCGTGCTAACCGCCGACGCCGTATCTGCAACCAACGAGACACTGTCTTGCAGCACGTGTAAATTTCTACGCACACCAATACTAAACATCGCCACAAAAACGCTTTGTTTTGTTACGAAATTAGATTGGCCATACGCACTACGCCAAGGTTCGTATACAAAGCAATTCATCTTACCTCCTCTTGACTCAATTCACTCATGTTGTACGTTATTTTTGCAAATATTGGCAATATTTATTGAAAAAAAATGCACAATTTATGCTTAATAAAAATTCTATAGGAAAGAACAACGAACAAGCCACTGAACGTCAACCAGTCAGTCACCTCTTTGGCTCAGCTGAGTCGAATGGTTATTTGACGTTTTCCTGCTATAGATGACGAGAAAGTATTGAAAATACACGCGTCATGCTCCCACTAATGATATTATTTTCAGTTTGTGATTAATTATCTGTGTAAATTTCGAGACTATTAATTTGTTTTTCAAAAGTGACAGCTTTATAAAAAATTCTAGCCTAATAAAATTTTATATAATTGTTCGAAGTGATAATGATGTTTTACTAGCAAATTAGTACTAATTCTTTACATAAGCCGCTATTACCATCGTCCATTTGCTTCTTTTTGTAAAAATTTTTAATATTATTTGAATTCTTTAGCATGATAGTGATATTCATAAATAAATTAATTGTGGATACTATTTTCAGTAAATTGAAATATTATTATGTACTACCAATAGAAGTTAAAAAATAACATCAATGACTTGAATATTTTCTCTCGAAGAAACAGAGTATAATTTATAAATAAGATGTCATCTTAATACACTTGACACTGGCTCACGCACAAACCGCGGATAAGCCATAATTGAGAAGAAGAAGAAGAAGATGTCATCTGTCATAAAATGTTTTGAAAGGAACAATATTATACAATGATCGCATGTTTTGGTTTGTTTACGTTCTAAATAATTTTATATAAAACGTATTAAGCTTGCTCGATTGGTGGTCTTAAATGTAATAAACAAATAAACGATTTTAAAACATGTAACAGTCTGCGTAACTTGTAACTGTTAATAGGGGTTATGTTGAATATTATATTAATATAGCAATTTAATGTTTTTAATTCTGTACGAAACAAAACATTTGTGAATAAAATGATACCTTACCAAGTAGCAGATTTTATAAGTGGCTTAAAATCCCGCCACACTGAAACTAGACATAAAACGATACGGGAATTATTGCATTTTGCTAGGACTGATCTACGAGAGATGTCTCAAGATGCATTAACTCAAGTTTTAGACGACTTTAATCAAAATATACATGCGTTGACTTCAAGTTATGATAACAATGAAAAAAAAGCTGGTATACTTACAATAGGTAATTTTTTCAATTTATTTTTATATTACTTTACGATGTTGCTACTCGTAGATGAGAAACCAAGAGAAATATGTAAGATAATTGGATATACCAAGCTCAAAATTAGACTTCCATCTCTTAGATTAAAATATTATTTCATATATAGTAATCAACTTAATTTCCTTATACCATTGGTACACTTTCATTATTAACAAAAATTGTTTTAGTTTGCCTCATAGGAGGAGATACCGAAACTACAAAAACAAGGCTTAATCGATATGCTCAATACCTTAGAAATATTTTTCCGTCAAATGATGTCAGTATTTTAGAATTAGCAGCTAAAACAATGGGACGATTGGCATTATCACTTGGTGTTAAAAGAGGAGAGTATGTTGAAATAGAAATTAAAAGAGCTTATGAATGGTTATCTGAGGAGAGAAGTGAAAGTAAAAGGCTTTCAGCAGTGTTAATACTAAGGGAATTAGCTATTGCAATGCCTTCATACTTTTATCAACACATAAGTGGATTTTTTCAAAATATACACTCTGCTCTCCGAGATCCAAAAGAGCAAATTCGGGAAATGGCTGCAAAAACTTTAAGAGCTGCTTTTGTTGTAACATCACAGAGGGAACAACCTGACCAAAGTAATAAAGCACAATGGTATTCAGAGTGTTATGAAGAAGCAATGACATCATTTGCTGATACCAGTATGAGGGAGAGAGGTTTAAATAGAGATGAACAAGTTCATGGTGGTTTGCTTATTTTAAATGAACTTTTGAGATGTTCCAATGCTGTGTGGGAGAAAAAATACACAATGCTAATGCAGAAGCTAGATGCGGAACAAGATGTGTTTGATGAAATGCTGTCTCTAAATTCAAAGATCTACAATGCATGGACACCACAAAACTTTTCTGAAGAGAAATGTGTGCCTCTTGGCATTTATGAGTCAAATATTTGTAGAAAACTAATTGTTGAAAAGTATGAAAAAATTGCTTCTGGTAAGCTGTTTTAACTTGAAAGAAAAATTAGACAATGAAGTTATTTTAATTTTTATTGTGTTTTAAATTGTAGTCTACTATTAACATTTACAACAGTTATAATATCAAACATATTACTTATTACTTCAAACATATTTTGCTTATTTAATTAAATTGTTAATAAAGGGGTTAAATTGAATATTATGGAAAAACCATATTATGAATGAAATATGTATGTTTCATTAGAATGAAACTAAACTAAAAACCTTTTAAATTAATAACCAATGCATTTGCATTAAAAAAATTATCTAAAATAACAACTCACAAACATTTTCTCGTTAAACGGGGGATTCAAATCACGTAATATGAAAATGCTTTATAAGAGTATTTTAATCATAAACCAATGATAAATTTTTTTATATGCATGGTAATCTAAATGAACTGATTAAATTTTCTTATTGGTTTTTATCACTGTGTAATAATAGCATGATCATCTTTTCAGAGGTAATGGCACAACAAATATCAAGGTCGCACAGTGTTCACCAAATGTTACTGTTAATAATACCACGATTAGCAGCCTTTAACAGAGATGCATTTTCAAAGAAACACCTCAAATCTACAATAAATCATCTAATAACCTTTTTAAGAGGAAGGGATAAAGAAAAGGCAATGGCTTTCACAACACTAGGATTAGTTTGTGTAGCAGTAGAGTGTGATATTAAAGTATATTTAAGTAGAATCATAGAAATTGTTAGACTGACATTGCCTATGAAGGATGTACCAAAGAAACGTAATGGTAATGAAACACCATTATTCAATTGTGTAACATTGCTAGGGTTTGCTATGAAAGAAGATGTTGCTAATGAACTGAAAGAGCTACTGGATCCTATGTGTGCTACTGGCCTAACCCCTCAGCTAACTACATGTTTTAAAGAATTAAGTCAAAATTTACCATCCTTGAAACTAGAAATTACTGACCGATTACTTAATATTCTCTCACTTATTTTAAGAAAGAAACCATACATATGTAACAATTCAGAACAACAATATGTCCATTTGTTATCCACTGCATTGTTGGGTGAACCTCATGATGCTAATAAGTTAGTACTGGCTTTGCGCACTTTGGGATCATTTGATTTTGAATGGAATAATACATTAATGTCTTTCATCAGAAGATGTACAGACTACTATCTGCTAAGTGAACAACATGACATACGTTTGGAGGCTGTTAAAACGGCCGCAAAACTTTTAACTAAAGCTATAGAAAGATGTGCCCGAACAAACTCGCATACACTAAGTTTGATAATAGATGAATCTTTAGGAAAACTTTTAGCAGTCGGTAGATCAGATTTTAATCAGGAAGTACGTTACAAAGTGCTTGAAATTTTTACAAACCCAATATTTGACAAATACTTAGCAAAAGAAGAACATCTGAATTGTTTGTTCATTACAGTAAATGATTCCAGCAGTGAAGTAAGTGAGTTAGCCTTATGTGTAGTTGGCAGGCTGAGTAACATAAATCCAAGTTATACAACTCCAACATTGAGACAGTTTTTTGTACAACTTCTTATAGAATTACAGTATTCTGAATCTACTCGCAACAAAGAACAATCTTTGCGAATGGTTAACAATATCATATCTTATGCGCCCAGAATTACCAGGCAATTTGTGGATACTATACTCAAAGTACTTATACCAAAACTTAAAGAAGAAGCGGGTAATTCAACCATGATTTCCACAATACTAAAAGCTATTGGAGATCTTGCTGAAATCAATGGTGGTGGAAATGCATTAGCCCATTGGATGCCTGAACTGATATCAATTCAACTAGAGATACTAGCAGACCCTAACCAAATCGAAAAAAGGAGTGTAGCGCTATGGTCATTTGGACAAATAATCAGCGCAATTGGATATGTAGTCACGCCGTACATGGAATTTCCTCACTTAATGGATATGCTGTTAAATTTTTTGAAGACTGAACAGCAGCCTAGTGATCGTAGAGAAACAATACGAGTTTTGGGACTGTTGGGAGCCTTAGACCCATACAAGCATAGAGTTAATCAGGGATTGATAGATTTTCAAACAGCATCCACGCTTATTCCGATTCCGGATACCACAGCTAATTATGATAATTTTGACACAAATGTAAGCGATATGTTGGTCAATATGTCCCCGCTGGTTCTGGAAGATTTTTATCCAGCTATAGCCGTTACGTCTTTGATGAGAATTTTACGTGATCCATTACTAGCGAGGCATCACGTCAGTGTAGTGCACTCAGTGACGTTCATCTTCCAAACATTAGGTATAAAATGTGTTCCGTATATATCTCGGGTAACCCCTAGTCTTTTGTACGTAATCCGAACCACTGATAATAGTAATTTTAGAGAATTTCTGTTTACTCAATTGGCGCAACTAATATCTGTTGTGAAGATCCATATCCGAGCCTACCTGGAAGATATATTCAATATAATTAGAGAATATTGGACGCCAGATAGCCAACTGCAGCCCACATTGATATTATTAGTTGAACATATAACTATTGCAATTGGTACTGAGATTAAAATTTATCTTCGAAAAATCCTTCCAAATATTTTGCGCGTATTAAAATATGACAGAAGTAAAGATAGATTTTTAACGGAAAAACTGTTGCTAGCCATACAAAAGTTTGAGAGTAATTTGGACGACGTTTTACTTTCCGTCATTCCAGCAATTACTGCCCTGTTTGATGGCCGGAACATTCCGACGTCCATATCGAAATTAGCAATGGAAACAATTGAACATTTATCTGTATATTTACATTTGAAACCTCATTCAGCTGTAATTATACAAGCTCTAGCGAAAGTTCTAGATAACAATCCCGCCTTAAGACAAGCAGCTATGAACACTTTATGTGCCATAATAGTTCAAATGGGGCGTGAATATATTGATTACATATCCTCAATTGACAGAATACTATTAAAGCACAAAATACACTGCCCTAATTACGTTGTATTAGTGACACGGTTGCAAGTTACTTCAACACTCGCTTCAGATGATGATTATTTGGATGAAACAAGATCGAAGTTACGAAACCAAAAAAATGATGTAAGTAAAACACTTAGTAAAATAAATATACACATTTGTAATGTTCCCGTTTTTAAGACATGAACGCTCACATTAAGATAGTCAAAGCAAGGCTGCAGGCAGTCCATAAAAGCTGAGGTACTTAGAACATGTTGATGTACTCATCTTTCTTTATGAATTGAAACGGACTGCTTATGAATGCAGCTTCAGTTTCAATTTAAGGTACATATTGATGAAGTAAAATATTAAATGTTTGTTATTGCAGGTAATGACAAATACAAATGAAGCACAAGTACAAAAGCTGACATTAAATGTGAACAAATTGAGGAAATGTTGGTCTGTGCATAGCTTAATCTCCAAAGAGGACTGGTTGGAATGGCTCCGCCAGCTAAGTGTTGGCTTTCTTACAGAATCCAATAGTCATGCAATAAGGTACTTTTTAAATTTTAGCTTGGCAAGAATGTTAGCAAATATGAAGCTGTAGAAGCTCAGTTTGCATAGCAGTCGAATGCGCTATACATCTTGAAGGGCCCAAGGTTCGATCCCTACAAAGCTTAAGCCTCCGATAAGAGAAAACATCACGAGGAAATCAAGTTCCTTTAAAACAAAAATTTTTGTGTATATGTTAAAAACATTAGTTTTCAGTGTGTATCTCTATAGGTATATATTTTTACTTGATTATATTGGTTTTAAAAAAGAGCTCTGCAGGGGCTACCACCAAAATCATACCACTATAGTGCTACAAACCACATTAAAAATATTCTTTATTATACACAAATAACACATTAAAAATACATTGAGTTAGAAAAAATGGACAATAGGCGGTCTTAATGGTCAGGAATAATGTCTTCTATACAATCCAATCATGTTATAAATCTACAGATATATGCACACATTGCTGGACATAGCTGGAACAACAAACTGTATTCAACCTCTACGGCGTTATTTTCACATAAAAATATGTTAATTTTGGTAAAAGTGTTTGTCAACTGTTCTTAAAAATATAAACCATTTAGGATCCAGGGGTGCTTGACTACGATCCCACTCGATACAAACACTCTAAAAAACTGTCATAACTATACGAAAACATCGAATTCGTCAGACCGTTTCACGTCCTTGCCGTGTGATAGCGGCATTAAAACTGTACACAATTCGAAATTGATTCGGTGGAACACCAAAAGGCTAGTTATCCTATATCGGTGACTCAGGTTATTTAGAGTTACACTAAACAGCTTCTGTTTTTCAACTATTCACTTGGCGCATGTTTTCATAAAGTGTAGCCCGTTGATAATTAGTTTTTTCCATAATATGGCAGCAGTACTTCCCACACACCATCAAACTTGGGATTTATATAGGGTAAAAACCTACCTGGTGTGAAGTACATGCTCTGCCAAAGACTTCGAAATTTAGTTCCGTCAACTTAAGCAAACAAATAAGGAATAAAGAGGTTTATTTTTTTTTTTTTCAGGGCGTGTTCTACTTTATCGCAAAACTATCCGCAGCTTGCTAGCGACTTATTCAACGCGGCGTTCATGTCC
>DWIB01000296.1:0-10988 GCA_018248155.1 Cressida cressida
TGTCCAGTGAGGAATTGTGTCGTGTGGTGTGAGGTGTCTAATTGTGTTATAATACTGTACGCAGCGACGGCGCTCGGCAAGAAGAGCTTCGTGCACTCGCGGTATCCCCGGAAAGCTTGGCCTGAGTACAAGAGCAGTGGTCAAAACTAATATTTAGAATCAAGGAAAGCGTATTTTCTATTTAATCTATAACATAATATTTAACAAAATTATATTAAATTGGATATCTGATTGGTAGTATGACATGATAACATGTGTGTTATGTAAGAGTCCAATGATTGATAAATGATCATTAAAAACAAACTAATATAATACGCGATAAGAATAATGTAAACATGATTTATATAAATATTTTTCGCATTCGGTGTTCAGCGGTTGTGGTGGTGGTGGTGGTGGCACAGGTCAGTCCGGCCGCGGTCTCTGCAGCTCGTTGCATCTTGTTCACGTCACATATTTATTATGAAAGTCGTTAAATTATGTTGAAATATTTAAGGCATCCGATGCGTCGCTCTAATGTTGATGACCATTACGAATTCTCTACCATTACTTTTTTCTGTAGTAGTTTGTTCTTTTATTGCTAATTATACTGTACCTATGCTCCGTTCGGCCTGTTTCCATCTTAAACAAAAGCCTTGTTAGATGTTTTAATCACATATTTTTAGTAATTACTGTATAAATTTGCTAAAAATAATCTATCAGTTTCTTTTTTTCTTTCTTTTTTTGTTCAGCACTGTCAAAATGGGTAGACTGACGCAAGAAGAGAAGCAATTCTACAAACAAAACGGATACATCCTCATCAGCAATCTATTTACCGACGAAGAGTTTAGCAGACTGTCTGATGAATACGACAATTTGTTCAGACGGAACGACCAAGCGAAAACTGAGAGTTCGTGGGTGGGCAGCGACGCCACGCACAGGGAGAGCGACAGCCCCTACACCGTGAGTCCACTGTACTGCCGCCACCGTGCGTGCGTGTGCGTGTGTGTGCGTGTGCGTGTGTCTCTGGGACAATATATAATTAAAATATAATGTCGATTCCTTAGCACTCTTTCAAATGGTGATGAACAATAAAGAGAACGATTTCATGAGCGCACGGGCGTGTGACTTGGGTATGATATCTTAAAATAATGCCATGAAGCAAATATTCAATGTGCTTTTAGGTGAAAGGTATCCACAACGTCCAGATGCACCACTCTGTGTTTGGTGAATTGCTTTATCACAAGAAACTCTTGGATGCGCTGGAAGACATAATGGAAACAAAAAACATAATTTTGCACCACACCAAGGCGCACTACAAGCCGCCGGAGCAGGGCGCCGCGTACCCTATGCATCAGGTTCAACTCTTTTTTATTTCATGCTATTTGTTCCTAAACGCAAGCGCTACAATATGATTAGTTCGATAACTTATTGTTTATTTATTAAATAAGTATAACGTTAATTTATTGTCCAGGATTACCCATACTTCCCATACAAAAACGACTCCATGGTGGCCGCGTTCATAAACTTCGATGACTCGTCGCCTGAAAACGGAGGCTTGTTCGTGTACCCGGGCTCGCACCGACTGGGTCCGCTGGACGACGTCGGCGGAAGAGAGACTACCCAGTTCCACTACGTAGACCAGGTGACTAAGTAGTTCGTGTTTTGTGCTACGACACTCTGGTGTATAACCATTAAAATCACATCATTCGTTCCAATTTTTGAAAATAATTACTGAATCGAAATAGCCCATTCGACGAGAACGCGCGAGGGGATGTTTAAGTAGTAGAGTAAGGGAGAGTGTTTGCAGAACAAATTTCCGCTGGAGAAGGCGACGCCGGTGGTGGCTCGGCGCGGCGACGTGGTTGTGTTCTCGTACCTGCTGGTGCACGGCAGCTCGGCGAACCTGTCGCGGCGGGCGCGGCGCATGCTGCTCATCCAGTACGCGGACGCGCAGGACGCGCCGGCGGGCGGCGAGCGCGCGCAGCCG
Organism: Cressida cressida; assembly: GCA_018248155.1. Lineage (NCBI taxonomy): Eukaryota > Metazoa > Arthropoda > Insecta > Lepidoptera > Papilionidae > Cressida > Cressida cressida. The sequence continues at coordinate 1,967 of DWIB01000296.1, forward strand.
GGCCGCGGCCTCGTCCTGCGCGGGGCCAACCTGCGCCGCGACGCCGCCCTCGCCAACAGGCACGCTCACTAATATACCAGCACAAGCGAAGGGCTCGCCCTCCTCATTCTTGCCATAATATACTGAAATGTTTCATTAATCTACTATTGTAGCCCACTGCTTGCAGGGATTTTACAGTTACATTTACTGCTTTGTTTATATGGTAAAAGGGAATAGTAGCGATAAATATATCTATATAATCAGTAAGTTATTGTATGTAGTTCTGGTGCACATTGCGGTGGACATGTAATAAGGAAGTCATATGTCTTTTATAATTAATTATTCTTTAAATAATAAATTAATGACGGCGATGGTGACGACGGTTTGAACGTTAGTAAATGTTTGTTAAAATATTACCATTTGAAAAAACTAGTATGAAAACACGAGAGGAGCGCTTTTAAAGCAAGACCTTTAATTATAAACGGCGTGCCGTGCCGTGCCGTGCTGAGCCGCAGGAAAAAAGACGTGAACATAATAATCAATATTAACAGCATTAACCTGGAGTAATAAAGTTTGGGAAAATTAGATGTGTATGTTTCTTATCCCTTCTATAGACTACAGAGCTAAAGCACGCACATGTTAAAATTAGCAAATTTTTTGTGTTAAATGGTAATTACAGTCAGTGCACTACATTAACTACACGTTGCCCTCGGGAAGTCAGGTTCGACTGGATACATTTAAAGCGTTTGTTGAACCTACATGAGATGGTTGATGACGATAATCGACTAAGAAACTAAGTTTTTGGTTGTTTATGCACTTAAATATTAGGACACTAGGAACGTCACACAAAACATTGCAAATGACGACAACGATGATGGTTTTGAAGAATTAAATAATATCCCCTACAACTTCCTTAAATCATTACGTTACTTGAAAACAGAAAGAGAAACCGGTATATAAATAACATTAGATTTTCTTAATCTACTTAGTACGAGACGAATGAGACGTTCACCTATAATAAGGTGGCGCTAGTTAGTAATATCCACACACCACATTGCGCTCGTTGACTCGAAATGTAAGAGTTTGGATAAAAGAATGTTTACAAAATACTGTTTGACGGCAAAGCTAGTAGCAGCGGTGGTAACGCTAATTATGATAACGACATAACTACGGCGGTAACGACAGTGTCCGGGAATAAAGACTTAGCACGTAGTACTAGCGCCCGTCCTCGTCAGCGGCATGTGCCTCCAGCTCCAATCTAACAATCCCGTTAGACAATAAACTTCGTTAAATACACTATTACACTAATGAATAATAAGTTTCAACGTCTAGTATATAATAAACAATATCGGACGTGTTACAGATCAATACAAGCGAAACCTTATCATATGTTTTTCCTATTAGGTATCGTTCGATGTATTGTTTACTTAAAAGCGTGATAAGGGGATAAGACTAGCGCTGCGGTACACACGACGCACCACACCTATGCATTGTCCCTTCTTAGGTATTATTAAATGAACTCGACGAATTTACACTAAATCAATATTTCCTTACACAACATTAACATACCACGGGACTTTTGACATAGCTGACGCTTAGAAATTAAATTTTAAGTACTTGTAAAATAATACTAGTGAATACTTATAAAGATTTTCGTGAGTTTTCGCCATGCTTCCATGTTCATTACGGGTATATGCACGCTGCGCTGCGGTTGTATCGACGAGCGTTTCCCGGAAGATAATGAGCTGCAGCTTCGGAGAGTTTGCTCTGGAAATGTTTGTAATACTTGAAGGTGAACAAACACTTATGCGGTTTGACTACGTATTGAAATACTCGGTTAACTCGAGTATGAGCAGTAGACAAACCGGAGAAGGAGACGCGGGCAAGCGCGCGGCTTACATAACGTGCCCCGTGTCGCCGCACGGTCGATAACAAATGTTTATGTTAAAATTTTTCCAGATGATCCCATGAATTAATCGAATTTGGTGATGACGTTTAGCATAGATAACTGCGACCTGCCTTATCGAGACTTTTATAAGGCGATGGATCAGGAGCAAGCTGGTCAGTACACAAACAGTGCGAGAGGCGGCGCAACCAGTAGATATTACCAGTCGAACAATCAGAATGGGAAGACTTACAGCCGAGGAAAAGAAATTCTATAAAGAAAATGGGTACATCATCCTTAAGAACATCATACCGGAAGACGAGCTGGCGAAAATCATCGAAGAGTATGACAAATTATTTAAAAGAAAGAATCAGGCGAAACTCGAAACCTCGTGGGTCGGCAGCGACGAGAATTTTAGACAGACCGACAGCCCTTACACTGTAAGTATCACATTTTAAATAAGTTTTACATACATTAGCTATATCGGGATCGAAACTGAAATAGTTTGTTTTAATAATCCCGTTGAAAATAAGCGGGGCTTCGGCGACGGTGTGTGTAAAATTACAAATACAACTGCTACGACTACTAACAACGATTTCAGGTTCTTCTAGTGAACGTAAAGAGGAGTAGTCCGCCGCATTGACGCGACCTCTCTAATTTACGAACTCTATTTTGATAAGTTGTCTTGTTAAACAATTGGCCAGGATTGTGTTGACAGCGGCGGTTGCGCAACTTGTTATCCCTCATGCGACACGGCCGATAGTGATACTCCTGGCCTCTGACCTTATACTCGTTACATAGCAATTGTTTGCAATAACACGGATAAACGCGCAGATAACGCGGTTCTACCAACTACGTTGTTATGGAAAAATCATTTGAGTTTGGCTATTTTTTGCTGATGAATATGTGTGCTAAATCTTATTGCCTTTGTTATCTTTGTTTAAAAAAAGAAGGTACGTTAGTATCACCAGAGGGATGTTATTCCGGTTTGGGCAGTTGTGGCGTTGAACAATAATGTTTTTGATAACATTTATTTGTGTTCGGTAAAATTTTAGTAAAACTTTTTCACAGGTAAAAGGAATCCACAACCTGCAGTTCCATCACGCCGTCTTTGGAAAAGTGCTGTACAACGACAGTCTATTGGACGCTCTAGAAGATATAATGGAAACAGAGAACATTATTTTGCACCATACCAAGGCTCAGTTTAAACCGCCAGAGAAGGGAGCGTCGTATCCCATGCACCAGGTTAATATATAAACTACACGAATATAAAGTTTGCACAGCGGTGCGGCGTTGCTCCTCATCCAGTTAAACTCCTGGAGCAGTAGCAGTACTCGTAGGTGATCCGCATAATTTTATTTTCTTCCAGGACTACCATTACTTCCCTTACGAAAAAGACTCGCTGGTGGCGGCCTTCATACACCTGGACGACACGTCGCCCGAGAACGGAGGGCTGTTCGTGTACCCCGGCTCGCACAAGCTCGGGCCTCTGGAGGACGTCGGCGCGCGCGAGACTGTGCAGTTTCATTACGTGGACCAGGTCAGCGTCACACTGGGTTTTGTTTAGTGCTAACATTGTTGTTTTGAACTGCTATCTGTAGAAAGCCATTGTTAATTATTTTTAACGGTAAAATGGCAAAACGTGTGATATATGTTAGAATTTTTGTGTAGCTGAACGTGTACTATGTTTCGAAGAAATACACATTAAATTTGATAACCCATAACACAGTTCAAATCAGGACGCAGTAGCTCCTGCGGTCACAATCATAATTGGCGTTAGAAATGTCGCCTGTGAAAACTGCTAATGCATAGGGAAAAAGAGATCTCAGTAGCACTATGTGTGTGTGTGTGCGTACTGTGTTCCGGTTTGAAGAGTGCTGTAGGTAGTGTAATTACTTCGGTCACGAGACTTACCATGTTATTCCGATGCGGCGGGCGTAGTGTGATGGTGTATGTAGCATCCTAACCAGTGCCGCATTGTTATGGGTGAGCATATCATTTACGATCAGATTAATGTCTCGTCGCTTAGAATAAAAAAATCAAATAATATTCGAAGGTCGTTACCGCTGAAATCAAAAACATTTTGCAGTCCAAGTTCCCGATCGAAAAGGCGACGCCCGTGATCGCGAAGCGCGGCGAGATCGTCGTGTTCTCGTACCTGCTGGTGCACGGCAGCACGCCCAACAGCTCGCGCAGGCCGCGGCGCATGATGCTGGCGCAGCTGGCGGACGCGCACGACGCGCCGCTCGGCGAGGAGCGGGCGCAGCCGGGGCGCGGGTGGCTGCTGCGCGGGGTCAACCTGCAGCGCGACGCCACGCTCGCCAAGCGCCACGCCTCCTGACCCAAACACGTTAAACTTGCCTTTTCCTATGCACCAAACTACTACTAATAATAAATGCTTATTCTTATCAACTTAATTTTTTTTATTACATATTATTTGTTTTGGCGCAGAGGTCTTGTTCAGTGATAGGGGATAAATCAACAGAGTTTTAGGTTCGATACGGTAGCGTGTGTGGAAACCGGCGAACTGGATGCAGAGTTGCATTTCTGTATAAATAAGAATTAATGAGTAATGGGCGAACTTAGATTTCCTTTACGTTCGGTTACATTTAAGTTATATTTGTAAATAATTTGGGAAAGTTTTCGGAAGTTTCGAGCTATGTATTTCGAAGGAGAATAATATCTGTCAAAACTTTTGAAATAAGCGAGCTCGTTGAAACAGAGCATCCGTTCATACATCATTCCTTTAAGAGTTACTATCGATAACTGATTTCTCTGTGCGTATTCAAATTACTTCTATGGCATAGTTGAGAACTCAAAGTCGTTTACACGTAATGATGAAAAATACAATGAAATTTGGTAAATTGCTTCCTCACGCAAAGAAGAAATTGCATACAAAGCGGCTTGGCGAACACTAAGTCAATGCAAAGGATACGACCAACGGAAAATGTACGGAGCCATTTGTCGTTAGCACCTCTTCTATAGATGTGGGCAAACAAAATTATCGCGCGACGGTCGCACGGGACTGCGGCGGCGAATGGAATTACTCACCGGCTCTGCTGCTGGCTGCCGCTCTAACACTATTTCAATTTCAAAATAGACCGAGTTGTATAACATTAGTCTTAACTCTTCGCACGGACAGACAAGTACTGCTAATGAGAGCGGAGTCCGCGCGCGCCGGCGCCTGAGTGCGGCAGACAAGTCGCCTGAATCGATGTCGATCTACTTTGTTGTTGGTTTGCATTAATTATTGTGTTTGTAACAATATCTTCACGTGCGCTAGGTAAAAACGTATACGTAGTGTATATTACGCAGAGTTATTCGTTTTGAAACTCAACTTATCATCGTTTTCACTACTTCTATTCATTGTCAGCTAGTAAGTGTAATACGAGTACATCGTCTATACACCGATGTCTACAAACAGAAGCTTCCTCGCGAATACCGTGCATGTTCATATTGTATGCGATAAATTATGAAGAAAAAAATATAAAAATGTGTGAAATTCAGTGTACAGAGTGAACTACTGAATAACATTAACAAAAGATTTAAACATTTGGTGTACACGAGCTGCGCCGCCTCCGGACCCACGTACTCCTCCGGTCTTTTGAGCGGTTGTTACGAGTATAAGTAGTATTTACATACATTAATAATTAATTCTCTTAAAGAATTGTTTCTTATTATATCGTTCAAACTAGTAACTGTTAAAATGCAAGGAAAGAGAGACAATTAAGTTACATCTACATTTATTTTCAAAACTGAATAGTGTAATGACGTAAACCTTAAATAGTGTAGTGTTCTTTGGGCAAATTATCTTTTAAAGTATTATAGATAACAATGAGGCGCAGACAAGTAACCCATCACAGCATCCCTCATGTTTACCTATCATATAAATTTAAAGCAAGTGAACCAGCCTACCCAGCCGTGGACAAGATGAAGTGGTCGTCGGCAATGTTGCAGTAACAGCGTGAAGCCTCGCCGCTGAACCGGCCTCCGACCTAACTCCAATCGTATTCTGTAATTCTTGATTTTTCTTTATTATTGGAAATTATACAAGTTATAGGAAATATAACTAGTAAATCTATACTCGCCGAACGTTTAACATTTTTTTTTAATTTAATGACTAATCCTTTTAGCCGAGAAAATATCTGCATCAGGTAGTCATATATCTAGAAAAGCCGTTGTTCTGGGAATATGTCGGTTTCCCCACGACACTTCCGTCCACCGGAAGCTGGCGCTGAGCGGGGAGCGAGCACTGCTCACAACTGCTTCTGCCGCCGCCGCGAACTGAGCTCGCCTTCAGCTTGCTCTCGAGCTGCTCTCGGCTTTGACATTGCTATTGTTACTGCAAGCGAACGCACAGCTCATTGATGTTACATTACATACCAACATTGTATATCATTAATACCATCCTGGCGGCGTTTAAATTTTTTAACACTTCAAAATCTCAGATATAAGAAATTTTGGGTATCATTGACAGTTGTTATACTTCATAATGGGTTTGACAAATATTTTATATTTTATCATTTTAGTATTTTTTTAACTATTCTATTATTAGGTAAGAATCTACCTGTTATCAGGTCTTATAAAAGTTATTGATGTTGGAAATATCGATCGCGGCTTCTACAGAATATTGATTAAATTTATTGTGATCTCCTGACTAGATAAGAAATATACATTCACGCATCTACATGTGATACCTACTAAGTTTAGGCTTTTGAGTATTTAATTTTCTATGAACACATATTTAAAGGAAATCGTTTTAAGATTTGTTTCCGTACATTGTTAATATATTTTGTACTAATTCTACCTAAGCTGGTAACTTTATTTAATGATAACTTAATAGTAAATATTTATGTATGTAACCGACACACCGCCAGAAGAGGATAAGTCACTATACTAGTGTGAATACACGGACTTCTATCTAAAAATTATACTTTACGGTTATGAGTTTCTACAATAATATTCTGGAGCAAACCTTTTTAACCTATAATTTGTTCATATTTGAAAGATATTTTCTGTTCCGTTTGATATCTCAATAATGCATTATCTAAATTTTAAACTAGCTTCGTTAAGGTTCAAACAGTAGCTCGATTTTTCGCTTATTTACTAATTTAATTCTTTTTATTTCTAAGCTTAGAATAATCTAAAACCTTATTTATATTTTGTTGAACAAATAGATTGATTTGAATTTAAAAACTTTTTCAAACAGTATTTAGTAGTTGCCGGTTAATGTGAAGGTCTAGTTCTGATACCTAACATTTTTATTAAATATAAAATCTAAAAGAGGTTGATATTAACTAAATTATTACTAAATTTTCGGTAAAATTTAGTAATAATTTAAATATTATATTGTTTGTTAATACGAATCTATGATTGAGAGTTTACGAAAACGTTTTCGGCAAATAAAACAGCTTGACTCGCCACTTTCTTCACAGAATTTTTATACCTTCCCGAGTGTGAATATTTCATTCGTTTGATCTTCTGTCGAGGTGAGAATTTACGTCGCGTTGACAAACAAGCGATATAGATTTTTGTCTCCCTCAAGATCGACTAACCACGTTGAAATTTCTTCGAAGAATTCACTTACTAAGAGAATAGAGTACGCGATTTGTTTCCTTGTTTAATAGGTTATCTTTCCAATTAAAAAAATATTTTTATGGCTACTCCACTGATCACACTTTAGAAAATTTTGATTGAAGCTTCATACATTAGTATTACTATTACTATTAGTACAGCGTTATTAGTATTACTGCAGCTGAGATATGGGAAAAGTTGATACTCGTGTAATTTAACAGCTACGGCGCCCCTCAAACCTGATATTAGTTTAGGTAATTCATATTCGCATACGATTGATCAAGAGTCATTGTCATTTTACGTAATACTATTTTATCTGAGTTCTGGACAAACCTTGCGTCGCAGCGCTTACCTCAAACTGAACAAAAAATGTCGCTGAAAGTTGCCGCGGCGGTCACTTTAATCTCGAAGAAAACACAAAATGCGAACAAACAGCGCTAAAATTTAAATATTTTAAATACGTGCCGCCTTTCTGCAGTTAAGGGAGTAAAAACTTTGTATATTATAATATAAAAAAGTAATAAATAAAAGAGAGTCTCTTTTCCTAAATTAATGGCTTTTGTAAAAACGACTCCTTAGAAACAAGCGGACGTTATAAAAACGAAACAATATTTGCGATAGTTGACTGAATAGATAATTTTAAAGGACAACAATTACAATGTGATACATACAAACATACATAAACGTAACAAACAAAATGTGCGGTATGATAGTGTAGCGTCCCAATTTTGTTTAGGTGTTAAACATGATGATAGTATACTAATATTATACAAAAATAAAATAACTTTAAAATTCTTAAGTGCGTCGTCTCAAGTGCTGATGATGTCGTCTACGACCAGCTGCTTATAGGCATCGAGGTTACGAGAATGTAACTATCGTTGCGAACTGTTTTCTAATGGTTTAATCTATCTATCACACTCGCTCTTTAATTTTAAATTAAACGTATGAAGCTTTTATTTCAAAGCATAAAAAATTTGGGAAAATTAATAATGTGAACGGTCTTTAAAACAAATTCAACTCTACTACTGTAACTAATCATGCAATTTAAATTGAAGTTAAATGTTCCACTAATCCTAATTTCCTTGTGTATTCACTTAACCAATGTTTCAGCAGTCGCAAAACCCACACAGTTGCTTAAAAATCTGAAGCATAAGAACGAAAAGCTAGTTATAATTATCTTGAACGGAACCAGTGAGCGGCTGAATGCGGAGCGCGAAATTCCTCATTTGAAACACAAAAGCCTCAATATTGAATGAAACAGTTGAGACCAATTAAGGCTGGAATAATTCCGTCGTTCGGATTCCTTTCCCAGCGAACAATGAAATTAAATGAAGTCACAAAACAAACGGAGGAGCTCCAGAATGAATCAACCAAAGAAACTTGACGCCTAGACTTCGAATAAATAAAAAAAAACAGCGCGCTGTCAGAGCTGTCTGTGTGCTGCCGGAGAAGTAACTCTCTGGAATCTCTGGAGCAGGGGTGGACAAATACTTTAAAGCGTGGGCCTACATCGTCCACACTAGTGTAGTTAGCCGACCGCCCATTTTATTAAGACTATTATATATACAGTACGCACACTAATAA
>DWIB01000297.1:0-10987 GCA_018248155.1 Cressida cressida
ACAATAATGCTGTTATTGGGGTTGAATTACACATTTGTCATTAATAGTGGCAGTTAATTTAGAAACTGTACCACCAATCCACCAATTTTTAGTTTGAATGTTACATGACACGTTTCTCCATTACAGTATGAGCAACTTTTTAATCAATGGGACAATTTTAAAATGTTTTTCCAAGACGCGTTTTATACTAAAGTTTACAATAAGAAAACATGAATGTTAATGCAAAATAACAAATAAGGAAAAATACAAAGTAATTAACTTGAAACTTCTCTCGATACAAGCTTGTCAATATTCGCTGGAAGTGATACAACTATACTTACGCAGCTTTCTTATCATGCATCAATCAGTTTTGATCGGTGATAATTTTTGATTAATTTCATGGCTCTTAAATTGTTCACAGATATATAAACTTTCGAACAGACCTCACTGGGCTGCTTATATATGTTTAATGGGCCACGTGTCGCTTATCCCTGAACTAGAGACGGCGTCACTAAGATAAACAAGACTTGGGATATTTTTGTAGATTGTAAAATTAAAGAGTAATTTTTATCGATTAATATTTATTTTGAAATCGTTACATAATAATTCGATTCAAAACTAAATGGTTACTAAGGCCAACGGCTTTGCACTGTTCTGTACACTCTCATTGCAACTGCAGCATCAGTCACCGAATCATGCTCTCCTTCATGAATGGGTTCTTTAAGAATTTCAGCTGCAAGGAGCGCTAGGGATGGAGTCTTTCCATTATTTAGCTGTAATAAACATTCATTTGTTATTATATTGAAATATTTAAATTTCGAAATGAAAAACAAAACATTACTCACACGTTGAAAAGGCTCATACTTGGCGATATCCCTTATATTTGTATCGGGGTGAGAAATATGTAAAACGTCGAGATCAAAATGCAACGAATGGCCCACTAAAATTTTGCCGTTTATTAAACGTTTTACTTCGCTTTGGACGACGTCGAAGTTGTATCCGGAAGCTAACTGATTCTGCCTTATTCCGCTTACGAATGTGCGGTAATCAGTTACAGGCCGAGTCGGTTTCACATATTTGTCGTAAATGATGCTACCGTAGTAGTCTACTAGCGATACACGTGCCAGTACGCTAATATTACCACTACCAACCATCTCACAATCCAATGCAATATATTTACTCATCTTATACTGTCTAACTGTTTCAAGCACTGAATTAATCGACGGCTGCCGCTGAACTGACAATCGTGGCGTATTTGCACTTGGTGCGGACTTCGCGGTTCTTCCCCGATACACAGACTAAAGGGTTTCTGTTGCACGCATACAAATTCAGTAATAGATATCAAATTCATAAATTGTTTGTTACAAAAAATATAAACTTTCAAATAGTCTCTTTAAAAATTGTATTAAATATTTACTTCACTACAATTTATAAAACACATTTCATATCAGAATATGTACAATGTATTACTGCATATATGCACTTGTAAATAATAGCAAAAAAAAATAGCCAATATTACACAAACACATGTGTCCACCTTATATCACTTGCATAAGCAAAAGAATTCGTCCGTTACCCTTTCCGATGCATAACAATTTTTTTTTCAAAATTTCGTTTTAAAAAAAGTTTATCTAAGTGAATTGTATTTTTTTTTTCAACTTTGATCCAACCAATTTCTACTTTATATGAATTCATCTAGTCCTCACTACATACAAATGTAAGTACAGCGGTATTTCAAAACGGGACAGCTTTTACACTGTATTAAAAACAAGTCCAATTTATAGCGTATTCAGTCAATAAATACTATGTTTAGTTTTTGCGTTTTTTTACTTGGTAATAAAATTTTAAAAGTTTTTAGGCAATATGAAAATAAATGAAAACAGTTTTTTATAGACATTTATTTTTCAGAACATTCTATTCGAAGAAAAAAATTCATAACATATTGATATTTGCCGTGATTAAGTAGTCTCAATACATCAATCATACAAGGTTTCATAAGGAAATATGACATAATTTGGTAAAATAAGTACATTATTTGTTTTTAGTTTACATAATTCACACCGTAAGTTTTAACATTAAGTATTCACCCCAAAATACAGTATGATTTAGCAGTAATATTTAACACTTATTACAATACATATATTTCCAATAATTTTTGTCATCAGAACAGAACACTAATCAATGAACGCGATATATTACCTACATCTAACATATTACGCTAACATACACAGTACGTACACGATTTGTTCTACAAAGAAACAACAATTAGTCGTGCACTTTTAGGGCATTGAATACTATGAAGTGAAGCAATCTAATGTCTAATTTTTTAAATGTTATTTCATCCAATGCTACGCTCATAACAATGTAATGCTAGTGAGAATGATATACACTGTACCAACACTGGGCTCATGACATCGAGACATGATTTTATATATCAGTGCCTGAAAACAGATATAAAATGACCATTGCAGTTGTACCAATTTCCTCTGGCAACAAACTTACCAACAATAGGACTGCCAAGTAAAAAATTTGAGATATTACTTATTTTTATTTAAACAGTTGTTTCCGGATTAAAAATCTTTATTATTAACCGAAAAACTCGATTTTTCATTTATGCCTGATGTCGTTTGAAGATTCGTTCAAAAGACATATATTTGGATGATGGTGATATTTGATTATTAAATGCAAATTTTGGGGCGCTGTAACTATTTTGGCTATTTAATACTTGTCGGTTAAATCTATTATTGTTAACATACATCCAGAAACATCGATAACATTTTAGCGACTACTACATGCCCTACAACACGACTGATATGACAAATATGGTTTGCGTGTACCGTTTTAATGAAACAAACCTTAAAATAACTACTATATTGTATTTATTGATGTATTATAACATAAAGTGTAATCAAATTATCGATTTTGTGTTAAAAATTAACATAACGTCCGCAATTGTACATTATTTTTTTATTGCTTACAATTTTTAGAAACAACAGTGCAAGCTATGGAAGTGAAAAGTCTTATTTTCTTACAAAAATATCGACTGTTTTATTGTTATTTATATATTATATGAATGAAGAATAACATTTGCCAAACAATTCTGTCATAACCAAACGTCATCTGTTAAAAAATTAAATCTATTAATTAAATATTCATAGTCTCTGCTGGCAACACCAATTAACATAATAGCTCCTTTCAACGGTGACATCGATTATGAGACGTAACCGTCGAAAGCGTCTACAATTATTACACCGGTAACTACTTACTAACCATTAATCAATAATTACACTGTTGTAACAAGCATTTGTACTAACTTTAGACCTTAGCACATCACAATTTAATTTACATAAGACACCTATAAATAATAAACAAATCACCAGAATAATTACTCAAGTTATGGCTCAAATTAATAAGTTAACTATTACTAGGACCGGTTCGGCAACAATCTTAAAATATATATGTCTTTATTTTATTTCTTTAAAAATACTATGACTTTCAGTTAAAGCGCTTATGTTAGTAAATATGTATACATTATACATCTTTAAGTAATACTGTATGGATCAAATGAAAGTGGCGCGAATCTATGTCTAATACAACGCCCTAAATTTAAAAATAAATATTGCACATTTTTAGGTAAACCTACAAGAGCTTGGCAGACCAAGCAGTGGGCATGGTAAAGTTGTTTATTATAAGTAAATAGCATGGTTAATTAAAACATCGATATGCTACTTTATAATTACCCTAACATAACAACAATATGGACAATTCTACTGGATTATTAACAATTAAGATTGAAGCTATACACATTAAATAAACATGATTGAGAAGGAATGAAGAATTGAAGAGAAGGGTCAATCCTGAATTACAGGTTGATACAACCTTCAATTTTACTTTGATCAATAAATACTTATTCTGAATGAATACTTATCCAATATAAATAAAAACACAAACTTTAAACAGATTGTTCTTTTTAATTGCTAAGCGATGGCACAATTGCTAACGTTTATGACTAAATAAATAACAACAACAAAAAATATCACAATTTATCGCTCACTATTAAAAAAAAAATACTTTCGGTATCTTTTGAATATTTGCACTATTTACATATATAAGTTTATATTACAAATATGATAAAATGGGACAATATTGTCATAGATATATGTTTTACCCAGAAGCAGGTAAAATTATGTGGGTACATAGTTAAATACATTGATAAATAATTTCTATACCAAAAAGACAGCGATGCGGCCCACAGTGGTTAGTAATTACCGTTAAATAAGAACTTTATGATAGAAAATTATTAAATTTAGAGTAAAAAAATATTTTAACAAAATTTTCGCTACTATTACATGTTAAAGTAACATCTTCATACATCATGAACTTAAAAAATATATACAGCAATAACTTATAAGAACTTTACTGATTATAAAATCAAGCATCATAATTATAACTCTTCTAAATTTCATGTTTCTCCGGATCACTGAACTGTTTGCGCTCTATTTTTTAAAATACTTTTACCTTCTAGTCATTAAGGATACAGAAATCCTATTATTGTTTTAATTATGATGTAACATTTTATAATCAATGTGAATATTATAGATACCAACTTAGTAGGTCGGGGCTGTGTAGTCAATGTTACCTGGAAAAATAATGTTGCATGTATTTAATATACTATTGATAGGAATCAAAAGTATCAAGCGTCGTCATGACCACATAAGGAGCTATCTGAGCAAATGACACGCACGCGTGCGTCGCCGCGGCGGTATAAAGATCTGTCCAATAGTTTACTTTATGGCGGTAGGTCTTTGTTACCGAATACTGTCTAGGTAGTTATCGCCGCAGCAGCCATTTCTTCCGTCAAACAATATTGCGCAAACATTACTGTTTCTGTTTCAAGGGCGCTATAGCTAGGAAATTACTGAGGTAATGGGATTTAACATCATATGCGCTTAAGCAGTGGGCACATTGTGGAGCTGTATATTCTATTCTAACTAGTGCCACATTGTTATGGGTACGTATCGTTCACCATCAGATTAATGTCTCGCTCGACTCGTTGCTTAGTTAACGTAATGGAAAGTGGATGAATGAAAAATGAATAGGTGCATGATTTACCGGTATGCGTCTGCGAGAAGGGCGGGTCGCTGTAGGCGGGCTGCGGGTCGGGCGCGCCGGGGTACGCGGGGAAGCTGCCGGGGCTGCCCGCGCCGCCCTCCACCTCGTACGCGGGGGCGAAGGCCGCGTCGGCGCCCACGCGGAACCGCTGGAACGCGAACATGGCGCACGCGACCTGCCGAACACGCTTCACATGTACATCACGACGAGACATCAATGACGCTGTATGCTCACTTTCATCGCTTTTATTTAATGGTCATAAGTGTATGATGACATAGAAAATCTTGATTAGCTATCATCACTTGTTTGCAAATTTAAAAAAATTATGGAAATGAAAATCATTCATTAATTTTTACATAGATTGCAACAACACTATCATGACGCCATAAAAATATATCCCTTGTGTGGAAAAATTATAAAAATCTATTTATACATTATTGGCTAAATCAATTTTATATATTTTATTTTTAACTGTCACAAATTTAAAATTATTATCTCTTTCTAGTAGTTGTTTTCAACCTCTCACTCCCTTTACAAGTGGTAACAATGAAATATTAATGTTAAAGTTTGTGGACATTGTAGTTAGTAAAATTACTATGAGAAAACATCTGTATTTAGAAATTATTATCTGACGCTATATATGCACTACTTCTGCTTCTATTTTATACTAGTACATAAATACTAATTTATATGTACTAGTATGATTGTTCCATATAGTTAAGTTAAAGTTACATTATTAATTATGCCAATTCGACACTTCTTTCAGAATTCTAGGAATATAACTTGTTTATAATAAATAAGACCATAAGGATTTAAAGTTAAAAGTATATATATAAAAAAGATCTTTAATCTTTGAACCATATTTAGTGATCTTCGCAGGTCCTCAAAAGCATATTTTAAAATATTCAAATATACATACTACGCTACTTACCCAAGCGAATATGGAGAAGAAACAGAAAGCAATGGCGCCTTGCATGTTGTTAGCAGTGCCCACCGGTGGGCTGTCGGTTTTGCCCCACGCGCTCGACAAGTAACAGAATGCTACGAAATAAATGAAGCCCCAGAAAGCTGAAACACAGATGATTAATCATTTAAAAATTTGGTCAAGTGTTTAAAACGCGATATACATTTAAATATATAAAAAAAAATTACGTACAACTACATGTTACGTAAGTCGTTAAGATGCAAATGGCAACACTTTTTTGGGCCTTAAAAATATATTTTTAAGGCGTGAAATTCATAACTGAAATATTTGGTGCGATTTCACGTTTTTTTTTTACACTAAGCGATGAGCAGCAAGACGTTATTCTGGTGGTTAATGATACGCTCTCCCATAAGAATGTAGACACTAGTTAGAGTTGTACCTAAACAACTATACTGAGTTTGCAGCTCCTGAACGTAAGATGGTAATACCCATTGCCCCAGAAATTTCACTAGCTACAGCGCCTTCGGACTAGAACACAATAACGCTTGGGTACGACTGTTTGTGGCAAGAAATAGGCGCTGCGGTGGTACCTCCTTAGACTATCTCCGGTAGCAAAGACCTACCACGTCCAGTTTACATAGATACATTTTATATTTCTTATGAATGGATCATATACACCAAAATCACAACTGTAGAGATTTAAAACAAAACTAAAATGGACACGGTAAGCTCAAAACCATACAACTGTGACAATAAGGTCTAAAAACCCTCAGCATTTGTTAAGATCTTCTAAACATTTGATTGCAAGTAATACTGAGGTCTCAGGTTCAGAATAATTATTGGAAGGTTAATGGGTCTCTACTTCTACCAAGGCCAGGAAGATTTGTTTGCAGATAATTTAAATATAGCTTCTATAAATAAAAGTCTGCAGTATGAATACTACATGTACATATTATGTAATAATGTGTTGAACGTAAAATAATCTTTTATGTATTCTCTTATGTGACTTTGTTGAACACAACCTTCTGTACTGTGGTTATAATATAATATTATTCAAAGTTCATAATATGTTTATCTTTTGTATGGAATAGAATAATGGATATTGTATTTATAAAAGTAGTAAATAGAATAAGAAAATTATATTTTATATGGTATAAAGAGAAACTGATGACTATAAGTAATAATCATACTGTCTATCTGTATCTCTAATAAGTATTGTATTCTCAACGCACTTTATACTTCATTTAAATAAAATTATCTCCAAGGATGTTGAACTGTTGTTCTATTAATAACATTAAGGAGCAAGCATTAGACGCACCTGAAAAGCCCAAATCAGCAAGCACAAAATGTTTCCGTGTTTTCACCGATGACATCTGCTCAAACAGGTATTCCCCAATGATGAAGGCGACCGATGCCACAAAAGCTATCACCGATATCCCCACACCAAAATTGCATGCATTAGTATCATTATTGTAGACACAGTATTCTTTGCCATCTTCCTTATTAACATACCAGCCCTTAGCCGATATGCAGCCCATTACTATCACACTGAAGAGCTGAGGAAAGTAATGTTTATGTTACAATTACTTTTACAAATACACAATATATAAAATTGTTGATAGTTGTTAAGTTTTTTTAATGTGTACTGTAACAATACAGTTTTGGTAAAGATATTAACAGATAATATAATATGGTATTTAAGTAATAATGAGATGGTATATAGAAATAAATTGAAAATTCTTGAAAATCTATGATATGATGGTGATGTATATTTATTGATCTGATCATTTCATTTCTATCAAATGTATTCACTAAATTTTCAGTACAAGTTCCAGTTTAGAATTGATGGGGAAGAGTAAAAGGATTTCTAAGACAAACTGAGGATGAGGATTTAAAGAGAGGACATAACAAAACCCAAAGTCCTTACATAGTACATACAACCTTAACTTTAGAAGGAACTTCAACAACCTTACTCCATATTAAACCTTATCAGTCTTAAATGTGTAAGAATATCCTGCATTAAAGGAGTATTTAAATTTACCTTAACTCAATTTGTATCCTTATCACAGTTTACAGCTCTGCATTAACATTGTTACAATATATTTTACATTTAATGATAGATTGTATTTTAATTTTTTTTTTGAAAGAAGCGAGTGATATATTTGTTTTGAAACATTGCATATACCTGAACTAAACCCATACCTTATAGATAAAACTGTATTTCATGACTTGGTAGTATTTCATAATATAGTAAATAATGTTTTGTAGTGTGATAAAATAATCTCTAGCTATACAATAATTATATTACTGTAGAATCAAAAAAGAACTTTATAACACGAACAGCAAGAATAGAGAACAGTCTGCCTGTGACAGAGTCAATCCAGATATGATGTGGGAATCTTCAAGTGGAGAGTGAATATGTTCCTCCTAGACTAGTGCGCTCTACTACATAGATTAGATCTCCACTTTCCATCAGGTGTTATTGTAGTCCATTTTAGTTAAAAAACGAGGAATTACATACTTCTTGTATGGCAAATGTGTATACCTAATTTATATACTCATTTACTACTACTTATTTTCATTAACATTTAAGTTCAATATCCTGTTTGTATCCTGATAAACACATACTCATAATTTTTTACAAGTAAAAAATTTTCAATAATGGTGGAATATTCCCAGTGGAAAGTTACATAAATAACTTAGTAATAAAAACACATACACCAGAAGTGAAATGCATTGATATAAATTACTAAATTACAATAATGTGAATATTAATGTTTCTTTCAACTTTACAACGTATTTAAGCACTTTTTATGTTTTCAGGATGTGTTTATATGCACATTTATTAATAAATAATAACGACCTTTAATAGTTGTTCATAATAATTTTTCATTTTATAGAAATGAAACCTAAGGTATAGATACAATATTCAATGAATAAAATTCTTACCCAGCATACTGCCCTAACGATTACTGGAGGTCTCTGGATGAAGGCCTGAGGATCGAAGGCAGCCCCAGCTTTTCCGCCTCCATAAGCACCAGCAGCTTCCATTTTTACACTTCAGTACTGGTTCACCGACTGGAACTGCCAAACCTTGCCCATCAATAACTCTGACCTCCGCAAACTCCGAATCTGCCCAATTTACGTTATCGATCGCGCAAGCCAACTTAAGCTCTTAACATCAATGACAATTGCTACAGAGTATAAATACGTAAATATTTGTTAAATAACAGATATAAAATTTACATTTAAAATTAATTAATAAGATGGAATGATATTTCACTCGCAAATGCATTGCAATTTCGTAGTTTTAATTACTTTTAAAAGTTTTTTTTGTTGACTGTTTTATAGCGACCGTAATTAAGGCAGAATGGAGGCATGAATAAACTGGAAACATTAATTCTAATCAGAGACAGATGTATAATAAAGATATTATTATCGGACGCAAGACAATGTATATACTTAATACGTGAACTGAGTATTCTTCCATTCATTGGAATAGCTATGAAAGAAAACCCTAAATTGTCAAATAAAGTCTGCATAAAATTGTTTAACCGAAATCTCGTCTTTTATTTAAAAACCCACTTGCCGTTGCCCATCCCCTAACTTGCTTACAAACTTTTGAAGCTTAAAACACGACGGTTTATTTACAAAAAGGCATTTTTTATTGATTTGTAATGAAGATCATGTCAATAATAAAAGAATATATTATTATGTACTTATGCTTAATCTAATTCATTAGATTTTTATTTTATAGAAGTCAGGGTAACTTTGTTGAAACGGTAGTCCCTCTGCTTTTGAGATTAGCCCAACTCCATTTTTCCAAATTCGATCCAACTTTGTCTTAAAATATTTAAAATATCAGGCTCACTGCAAATTGAGCCCCTTATAAAAGTTAAAGTAATATTACAAAGATATTAATAGTTGTAGAAAATTTCATTCAAACAAACTATGCAATGAGTTCTGCATATGCATGTTTTTTTTTGTCTTTGTTGGCCCGCAATACCATGGATTTTTGATGCATGGTTTCATGGAGTATTTGTGGCCTCAATGAAAGAAAGCTTGTGTTCCACTGCTGCTTCCTGGCATGTGGTTTGCAGAATATGGTAAAACGCACACGCAAGGCATAGCACATTCACCCATTTCTTGAATATAGGCATGTTTTGCCTGGAACTAGCACTATGTTACCGCCTCAATTTATTATACCATAGACTAGACTGAAGGTGTGTTCTAAGCTTACCGGTTTTTATGAATTAGAACATAAAGCAACGGTTTAGTACTTACATTTACAATTAATAAGTACTAGAAGGATTTTTGCCATATTTTTTATTTTTTATTAGATGGTACTTTTTTTTATTAGATGGTAGTCCTCAATTACCAGAGACTAAGTAGGTAGGTGCCCCTACGGGTGTAGGTCTGAATTGTTTCGTCGATAAATATTTTGGTTATTATTTGCTCCATAAAATACATCAGTGCCAGAACAATCACAACTTTAATTAATAACATAAAGGTATTACTGGATTATTAATAACAATCATCCCTAATATCTGTATCGTTCTCTTATAACTACCGGTGTTCCAGCAGTTTAGCAACCCTGTGGTTTAGCGCGCGACGATGGCAATAAACCGGATGGAATGACTATGGTACCTTGGCGTGTTGATCGGTCTCTTGTATGGGATGCTCCTTGTGTCGATACACTTGCTCCGTTCCATGTCCAAAGACACTGCCATTATCGGAGCGCCGCGCAGAGAGCTTCAAGTGGGGATTTCATATTAAAACCATTCAGGGTAGAAACCTCAGGGTCATGGGCTCCAAGTGTGCATAAGCTTTTCAGAAGAATTTCTAAAAACTAAGGGAAGCCACTTGAGACCTCAGAGCTGGTAACTACATGGCTCAAATAGGCTATCCCGCGAGCAATGCAGTCAGTTTGCTCAGCACTGCATGATACGTATGACTTAGGGAGTATTTGTT
>DWIB01000298.1:0-10986 GCA_018248155.1 Cressida cressida
GCTTTCTGAATATGGTCGGAAATGAATTGTTGAGCTAAATCAAGCCTTTCCACAATCTCCGATGTTGTCAAAAAAGGATCTTGCTCTAACATTATCTTGGACAGAATTTATTAGTTTGCCTCTGTGATCAATATAATTGACAGCACTAATTAGTTTTATAAAATTAATTACAAAATTAGACTTTTTGATTGTATCTTCAAAACCACCACCTCTAAACATTCTTATCACCAAGACGAACCAAGAATTTTGGATACTTTATTTGTTGCATAAGCTTCATAATATAATTTAAAATTGCTGCAAACACTAAAAGTTTGTATCTTCTAATACCTCTTAAAACAAGAAACATGGTGCGAGGCGTAATTTTATTTCTTTGTTATAATATGACTGTTCCTCCACCTTTTCATCAATATTATCGTCACCGCCCTTATTATCTCTATTGTCAAGCTCTGTGTATTGCTGTAATTTCTTCATTTAACAACTTCAACATGTAACAATTAATACATTCTATTGTAATTAAAAAATACTTTACGGTCTGTGAAATCCATTCCCAAATACAAAAGGATAAGGTTAAAGTTTTCTTCATAACTTCAAATAAGTTGTCTGTAAAACATTTGTGATTTAAAAACTATTCATCTCTTCGACAGTAATTAAGGCCATGATTACATTTTTGTTACTTGCTAGTTGCTCTAAAAGTTAATAATTCTAATTTATATAATTAACAATGTAAAATCAAGTCAGAAATAGAGTGTTATTCTACATTTAAGTCAATGCTTTTATTTTTTATAATTATGATAAGCAAAAAAGTTCATTTATATGGTGGCAATATGCCATAATGCAATAGTATTACATAGAAGTAAACATCTGCTAAATATTTGCAATAACAAGTTCAGCATTTACACCCTATTTTTTTACAATTCCTGCAACTATGAAAGTAATAAAGTTATTGTAATTAAAAAAAATTGCAGCCACTTTTCAAATTGTCATTACCAGATTGTAAATTGAGATAAACTGTTAGTAAACAATCATCAATGAACATTTTGATCAAACTGTCAGTGTAGGACGATTAGCAGTCTTTTAAAACACTTCTTTCTACTGAAAAATCATATTCAAAACCACTCATGTTAATTTTGCTTGTCAAAAATGCAAGCAGGTCTCCTATTTCTGTGGCAAAAGCCTCTTTGTTTTTTGCCAGTTGCAGCTCGCGGGATAATGCAAATGGAACACCTTGCAGATAATGAAACGTTTGATCATTCGTTTTTAATGAAGGTGCAGGAGGTGCTGGCCTTTTTGGTTGGCGAATATCGCTTGCACTAGGATAAAAATCGCTTCCTGAAGGAGACGATGGATCAACAATAACAAAGCCATCCTCTGGTCTGGGTCCTGGTATCGGAGGTGCCTCATCTTTCACTGGTGATCTCCGTTTACCAAAAAAAGAAAACATTTTTCCTAATAACACTATTCTTTTCTGACTCACAGTTTTGACGTTCCGGACGAGCTAACCAAAATTATGCCACAGAATCCATACACATTGTTCATGATGGTATTGTAGTAACATTGTCACTCGTTGTTAAAGAAAGAACAACTGAATTTAATTTATTTATAATATATATTTATAGCATATTTTGGTAACTTTCCTGTTGGTAAGTAAACATCTGTATCGAGTAGTCGGCACTGATGGTGATAATGAATTTACATAATTAATAATTTACATAAGTCTACCTACCTATTCCAGCGACTTTTAAATCATACTTTTCTCGACTTTTCATATGCGCTTACTGGTGTATATAAATTCCTATTTTTCTGGGTTTATTTCCTATGAATTTTATTACTCATGGATAATCTTCACTTTGATTTCTAGGTTTCGTGATTTTCTTCTATGTATTCTGATAACTTTGCTTTTACCTTTCCCTTTGCTCCAACGGTTTGGATTTGCCTGATTCTGATATTCATTACATTTTATCGAGGAGTTTAGAAATTTTTTATGTAAAATATTTTATGACTATACAAATGAATTAGTGGAATTTTAAATTAAAAGTTAAATGTAAACATTAAAACCTTTCAAACTATTTAGTACTCTTAAAAATGTATATTTTTTATCTCGGTGTAAATAAATTTGTTATAAATATTAAAGATTTTTGGCAAACGACTTTGGATAGTTGTATTCATACTTTCATTTCACTTAGTTTTATAAAACATTATAATGGTATTAGCGACCAATTCCATGAGTTCTTACAGGATTCTTATTAGTAAGTGGTCGCAGAATGGGCCAATTGTTCAGTGTGACAGGCATTGCTTCAATTAAAAAACATCCCTACGTAAGCCGACAACTCAACTTTAGACGTCAAAGTCTCATAAAAACATTCGTTTAGACGTGTTTAAAAGCATTGTTCGCGAAAATGTTTCTTTTAAGATATAGTTCAGAGAAATATTGGGCTGATAATTAAATGAATTATGGAAAGTGCATTAGTGGATACATAAAACAAACTATTGAAAGTGTTTGTGAGAGGGTTGATACTTCTCGAACCAGCTGGTTGCTGACTCTCATTGGTCATTATCATTTATGTATTTATACATTTTGACTGTTATTATTATATAAATAAAACGTTATAAAATTGCTCATTTACTGTCAATAATTTTATGTGTAGCAACAATATATCACATAACTTGTTTACATGTTACATATGAACCACCATATAAAATGTATAGCTGAAGTTCAATATAATAATCATAACTCACATTAAAGAACCATGGTTAACTGCCCATATGTGTCCATGTAAACTGTTCCATATTTAATATATTCTATTTTGAAAATATTTTAGGAAGATATAATTTTAATAGTATTTTTCTTCATGAGAATTATAACAACAAGCTACACCAAATGCATAGGCACATAGATATGTCTCCTTCAAATTATATTATGTATATAAAGAACTGCTTGTTTGTTTCATGCATGGTTAGAGAGTGAAGCATATTTATTTATCTCCAACTGTTGCTGCTCTACACCTTTCAATATTTCTAATGCTAATAATAATCTTATTAAACTGCATAATTAATTGTAATTAAATTATTTAATAAATAAATTAAGTATTTAATTTCTTTGATACCACTATTTCTATTTGTTATGAAAAATTGGATTGCTATTCTAAATTTTGTTATTGTTTTCATCTTTTCCTGAAGGTCCTTTTACATCTAGCAGAGTTTGCTGGTCCGTTCACAATATGTTATTGTTGCTTTCTTGTTTAAACAGAAATAGTACACCAATATCTTTTTTAAGATAAGTTGAGGATGAATTCAAAAATATTTTAAATCTCAACTGTTAAACTTATTTAGTAGATTTTTTTTAAATAACTACTTATGTATTTATAATAATAAAAAAAGTGGTTGTCTAAATATAAATAATAATATAATGATCCATAATAAAATTTTTACTTTAAATAAAAAAATCTAACAACTACAAAACATGTAGTCAAATGTCAAGTAAATTAAAATTTAACAAGATTATGGCTAAAAAATTGATATCAAATGGGTGCCTAAGGTATTTATTAACTTTTTCATTCTTATATTAATAATTATTTCATTTGTTGTGTTAATGTGGTTGGATGGAAATGTAAACAATTGTTTTGTAATTTTCTTATTCACATCATCTCTCTCTTTGATGTTCTCAAATTTCTGTTACTCTGAAGGGCAAGCTTACTTTCTTGTAGTAAGTTTCATATCAACACATTCTTTCTTTTTATGTAACTTCAAATAAATTTTTAAGTTTGTGACTTGTAGATTGATAGCAAATATATTTTGTACAAAATCATACAGATTTCAAATGGTTTCAATACATAGAATGATAGTCTAAGTGAGCTTGCTTCCATTGAAAGCTTTGAAGTTGTGTAATAAAAAATCAACTGATTGCAAAATTTTATGCAAATGCAAAAATATCTTGTAATGATTTGTATGTAGTAAAAAACTTAAAATTCCTTAAGTTTTTTGCTTAATAACTTGTGATTAAGCAATTGTAAACGATTTTGCACCATATTAATTGCTACAGTGCATTGAAATATATCATAATAGTAATCAGCTACATGATAGTTAAAAATTATTTCAGAGTTTAGATATTGCCATTTAGCTGCAATATTGAGTAAATATTTGTAGTTGCAAAGTTAAGAGGATAATTTGTAAATAATGTTTATTTGTTTTTACAGAAAACTGGCTGTTACTTGAACATGGCCGATGACCCCTGCCAGTCATCTTCCCACTCAGGTATTTGCTTTATAATTAAGAAAATTACGTCTTATATGAATCATACTCAAAATATTCTTATGCTGCTAGTAATAGGCCTATGTTGCTGAAGTCCTTCTAGGCAAGTGCCATTGAAGTTCCGGATTAATGTCCAAAAAATAGTAAACAGATACATTACTGATCATAGATAGATGGACTGCTAACAGTAGATAGATAGTAGATTACTAAATGAAATCAGTAATTTAATTTTGCTAAGATATATTCAAAGCTCTGTTTATTTATTTTTTATTTATTTAATTTTACACCAAAATGGCCAAATGAACCGAATAAGAGTATTCAATGCAGATGATAGTACCCAACTCTCTGCTCTATTGAAATTAGTTTTTTTTTAATTACAATATTTTTTGAATCATTTTAGGAAAAAAACGATGTTGTTTTGATCTGATATCGGGACATGTAGCATACTTAAGACTAATAGAAAAGATATAGTGATCCGTTGATGCTGAAGACTTAATTAGAAGAAATAATCGCGATAGAATCTTAAAATCCAGTTTTGTTAAATGTGTAGTATTATTCATTTTGTAACTAGTAAACTTATTAGGTAAGGATATTTAATATTGTCAGTGTACTGTTTAAAAGCAGGGGTGCGATGCATTGCAACCTAAATATTTTACCCAACCGGGTTGTTATGGACAGACGTATCACCTAACACAAACTAAACGGATTTCTCATCTCATGAAATAACCAAACACGTGTCGCAATTTTGCTTCGAAACTATCTAAACAATAGTAAGATCTATAAGTGTCCGAGAGCTATTAGTGCACAGGGGACGATTATCACTTATCCCTTACTATACTTTCTTTAAGGAAACATCGGGGAGCTCATGGTTCAGGAGTAAAAATTTTCGTGGTCATGTGACATTTATAAACTTGAATACTGCCAGTGTGGTGAACAAATTGGCCTCATATTTTTTATGTATTCTGTGATATTTTGTCACCTCAAAAAACTTAATAAATAAAAACAGTTTTATTTAGGGGCATTCTATATAAAAGTTTATGTGTGAAAATCGGGCTTTTAATAGTGTTCCGTTCCGTTCGTCTTACGTCTTACGTAGTGTAAAGTTGGTTTGTAGAACGTCTGTGCTGGTAATGTTCGCGTAACCTATTTACAAACCTTTTTTTACAAAAGTACATACCATATATACACTCACAGACACAAATAGCTGGCACATAAAAAAGTTTCCGCGTCTCCGTTACTTAAAATTTTATTATAGTGTAACTTTAAACGTGTATTTAAAAAATAAATAAAATAATCGTACTCCTGTATTCTTTACCTTTGTGGCTTTTATACAGCTTAATTTATGTGAGTGTATCCTTGTATCCTTCACACAGATAGTGTGAAGGATACAAGGCTGTTTCAAGGAGACTGGTTATTTTACAAGAAGATCGGGGAAAAATCGAAAGAGGTGTATATCAATCAAAGACAGAGACTAAAGGAACAGATGTACTCGTTGACAGCAATCGTTACGTTGTCCCGGACATTCTATAAAATTGATTTGAAAATGCGTTTGAGGTTCTTAACTGCTTGTTTGAGAAACGAATTGTGTGAGCCTAAGAACAATAAGAAGTTTGGTTGAGAGGGTTCCGTATAGCTCATGTCCCAACGCTAACCCCAACTGCAAATGCATGAGAACATTTAATTAGACTAAAGAACAATGACGAAGACAGTTTTCTTCTGTGATGAATCAAGAGTTTCACTAGCAAGTGGTACGCGATGGACGTGGGTATATAGACACGTTCAATGTTCAAGCAATGGGCTGCAAGGAAGGCCCGTGTGTGCTGCATGTGCTGTGAGCGGCATTTGTTATCACGCTCGTACAGAATTGGTCGTCTTTGATAAAAATAACCGAAACTAAACTAACGTTCGATTCAATAAATCTCTGTACCGAATAGAAAGAACGCTAGTATTCCTGATCGGCGGCCGCTTGAGTTTTCTATGAAATTCAGAAATCTTTACAACTTGAATAGAACCAAATGGGTTTACGGATTTCCCGGGGCACTCGTTTTACATTTCATTGAAATTGTATTTAGACGCAAAATTTTGTAACAGTTTGCAAACAACACATCTGTGCGATTGCGAGGCGCCGAGCCGGGATCAAGCTTTTGCAAATCATCCAGTTGTAGTTGTTTTGGCAGCGTCGCGTATGTTGTTGTGCATGTCCCGGGGAGGTTGCGCCGCGGGGTTTCGCAACCACACCCGACAACTGGTGGAATTGTTCCATACAAATGATTTGTGGCGGCAAATGTAAACTTTTTAATTATTTCGTCTTCAGTCGCTCGGATAGATGGGATCGGTCGGTGTTTGTGATGGTTCCGCTGGCAGGCGAGGGTACGCCGGGGGCGCGTCCCCGGGCCAGATCGATGCGCCCAAGGCCACGGCCGGGGCGCCATCGATTTCCTTATAAATAGCAGCAGCCCCGGTAGCCCGCGAGTGCGCCCCGCCCCGCCCCGCCCCGCCCCCCGCCGGTGTGCGGGCGACCTTGCCGCGCCCCGCCCCGCCGCCGCGACCTCTCCTCAGAGCCCCGAGTTCCTCGACACGATGAATTTCTAGAACTTAACCCTGACCTTTTTCACAAAGAAACATCATATAAGTTCTTCGAGATCATTTTAAATTTTGGACAGCCTCGATTGACGTGTACTCTCTCGCAGTAAATTTAGCAAGATCAGATTCTCGTAACGTATGCTTTTAACTTTATCCGCGTTGTTGTTGCGGTATCTGAACTTTTATAATTATGATATATGCTTAATTATGCTTGTTAGGGGAAAATTATACTTATGCTTGAAAGGGTTAAATGGACTCAAAATCATTGGTAATAATATTAAATCACTAAGCATTCAACCACCACTGTCTGCAGAGCGCAGGTTCGTCTATTTTTTCAGACATACAGCATGCATCTCCGAGTCACCACTACTACCTTCACTACTGCGTGTTTATATAATTTGTAAGTACGTCCCCGAGAATACAAATTATGTGAAACGTTTAGACACTTATTCGCTCGTCGGCCTGTACGCTGATCCAGCGCGTCGTGGATTTGTTTTAAAATTTAATTCATTAAGATTTATTCCTATAAAGTAGAGTGTAACGCAACTGTGGACGGAACTACGAGTACGTTTTCCGTAACTACGCTAGTGTAGCCACTGCTGATAGTGGCGCACATTTCCACGGACAGCGTCCGGCGAGGTAAGCATCATATTAGTTGTACGGGTTTGAAATGAGCGTTAGGAGACAAATGCGTTGGAACGGAAGATTTGTTGTGAACGAACATAAATTTTTATTCTGTTTGGTTGTTATGGCATCTGTCAAACTTATTCAATAACTTGATGGAAATTGAACAAACCACATCACATTTTTTCATTGTGTTGAAAATGTTAATTTTATACCGGAAAGTGATGATGAAAACTTTAATTAAAAATTAGATTCATAAAAAAAAACGCTCATTTTATACCGGTACACTTGGTAGCAAAGTATCGTAAGAAATCAAGGCGAGTTTATCGCAAGGAAGCTTTGTGCAACGGCTTTAAATAAAATACGGTTCTACTTCACTTACATTTTCAGTCCCATATTTGTACGTTGTATATAAATATAAAACCTTCATAGGTTTTACATTTATGTTACAAAAAATATTTTTCCTAAAATTGCATAACCAACCGTGTTGTGTTTAGGAAAATATTGTTTAATACTGTGGACGTGCGGACTCGATGGTAAGTGATTCGTTAGCTTGGATAAGGTAGGTTAGTAAGGATATTTAGATCACGGTACTCTCGCTCACTACGATGCCCTTCAAACCGGAACGTGGCAGCTTTACACCGTTTCACGCAGACGGTTGCAGGCGTTGCGGTGTAATGATAGCGTGCCTCATCAAAAGTTACTTCAAGCTAGTTGTAACGTCGTCGAGTTGAACTATGCGGTGCTTAGTGCCAAGCTCGGAGTAAGGGATCGGTATAATTTACGTGGGAGCGATAAACGGCTAATAAATTACCTCAACGCCCCCTTGTTGCGGCTTGTTGTGACTGCGCCCGTGCGGATATGGGAAGGTCAAGGTCGCCGTTAGGAAGTGTGATGGTGGTGGTGGCGGGGCTGCGGGAGCGCGCGGGCGGGGGCGCGGGCGCGGGGCGGCACGGCGAGGGCGGGGCTCCGTAAGCGCCAGAAATAGACTCAGCACCACCGTTTGTCAACACACGCCTACGCGGCGCGGCCCGGCCGGGTGGCGGCGGGTGGCGGCGGCAGTGGGCCAGGAGGCGAGCCTGCCGTGCCCCCCTACTTCTGAGGAGCAGAGTGGAGCAACACAACACAACTTTCTTGAAAGTGGTCACCTGATGCCATGCTTGCATGCCTCCTACCTATCAAGTAGATTAACGACCGTTCAAGATTACAAATTTGAAACTAATATTTGATATTATTTGTTACGTTACTTTTTCACCTCATAACAGGTTGTGTTCCGCCGTTAAAAATGTGCCACTAAAGTGTACACTTTTCTTTTAAAAAAAAGTCGTTACGTCTCCTTAGCCAAGTAATTCTTCTTTAGCTCTAGCTAAATAATATTCGCCGGCAGAGATAAAGCTGCGCTGTACTACATACAGACTACGATTGCGCTTTCCGCCAGTCAACTAGCTAACCTTGTCAAACATAAAATTTTATAGTACGTCTGCTTGTGAGTATACGAAATAAAAAAGCAGAGCATGCAGTTTGTCCGACCTTTTTGACATCAGCAAACAATACTATAAACTGAACGAAGCTCTGTTTTTTGATTTACTCGTAGGACCTAATCTTTTTTTGTACCTGCTAATAGTACTCTTACTACTTGCTTAGAATGGCTAATTGGGATATAATAACAGTGTATTCAGGTAATATGGAACTATTAATAATTTATAAAAAGCTACAATGTTTATTACGGCGGAGCCTGTCCATTAACAGCAGCAGCAATGTAAACGATTGAATTTAAACGATTTGTTTGGAGATCCCCCGGGCGGCGAGCGGGGGCTGCGCCGTGCGTCGGGCCCGCTCCGCTGCACTGCGCTCCTCATCGACCGGACCCGATAACCTACATAACTACCTTCCGCGTTCCCATTTTCATGCGCAATCTGCTAACAGACCAGGGTTCTCATTATTCTACCTTCCGCTCTTACCCATCTTGGTTTTGATATATGTTTCAAGATTGTTTCCTAACCGTGTTTATAAAGTAATTTGTGGCTATGTGATCGTACTGGAATACTTCAAAGGCTACTTCTCGCTGGAATTTATTAATGTGGGGGAGTCTCCTCCGCCGGCACCGCCGCCCTGTCTCAATAAAAATAAGACGACCTCGTACTTATTGTCCACCCTGCAATCGCTTCAGGTGAGCAATACAAGTCCCACCTCTAAAATTCGCAAAACCGACACCTCTCTTAATCGCCTTCACTATAAAAGATCCGTCGTCGTAACCGCCTTATGATAACTACTACTACACATATAACACACAACTGTTATGCCCTATACAATGTTGTAGCTAAAGTTAACTGTATGTTAGTAGGCGGCGGAGGCTGCGTGTGGCGGGCCGCGGCTCCTCAGTCGCAGCCGGGCCGCCGCGCAGAGCGTACTCCCTCGCCGCGCTGATATATTCTCGCGCTAAGTTCCCGTTTGTCTCATGGGACCCTTGTGGTCTCGCAAATTCAGTTTGGCTCGAGTGATAGGCTCCCCGGCGCTGTAGCGACGTATGCGCCAGTACCATGTCGGCGGTCCCCTCCTCCCTCTCCGTTAAGGGTAAAGCTTGATCTAAAGCTGCAGCACGTGTTTTTGTTGTTGTCTTGTTTCGAGACTTCTGATAAATTTGCAATCGATACGATAAGGCGTGAGACGATCTTATCAAAATGTATTCTCAAAGTAGAAAACTGTAAGTCGGAAGCCGTCTAGTTTTTGTCGTCAAACAATACTATGCAAACAGTACTGTGCTCCATTTTGAAACGCGTCATAGCTTGTGAAATTACTGTATTTTACTTAGTAGGCTTACTATATATTGTTATTATATATTATTACTAGTGTAGTAGACTTAAGATATTGTCTCAAGGCGTTGAGCGCGCTTACATATTCATAGAAAGTTTACTTAACCGCCACAATTTTGTGAAGTTATGTGACTGCATCATTATTTGTTATAAAAGATTTTTTTAACTTTTTAAGTGAATTGGTAATGATTGATTTTTGGGTGGCGGCTCTGGATAGGCGTGTATTGCATAATTCATAAATGTATTGTATTACAGAAGAGCAATACGGGTAGGTACGATTTTTAAAGTGCTGGAGAATCACAAAAGGTAGTAAGGACTGGGCCAAACTTAGTAAGTGTTAACTCCTTTTAGTATTTTTTTTCCACGACGTTCCATATCTGACAACTTTTAAGCAGTAACACCTACCAGCTCGTGTAAATACTACTGTTTTCGGATTGAGTGGAATCCTTAGCTAGCGATTAGACGCCCCGTCTCATAGTTTGCACACAATGTACCTAAAAGTTCCTGCCTACTTTTAAGTTAAAAAGAACGCCAAATAACATTTTCATCAAAAAGGCATCAGGGTAATTAAAGAACAAAGACTGGGTGGTTAAAATAAAAGTAAAACGCTTTATTAAGTAAACTGTAAGAATGTGCACGCTCCTCTGAATATTGCTCAAAAAGTTATCAGCGTGACTATGCGCGTGTGTGTGGGAACCGCTTCAGGCGCAAAGCTCTT